>CAHIKZ030003457.1:0-62500 GCA_903632075.3 Acanthosepion pharaonis | reverse complement strand
AAAATGACTTCCCAAATAGAATACATATTTTGACCACAAAAAAGCATTATCTTTCATGCTAAGGTGATAAGTAGAGTTTATTCTTAAAGCTGCTAGACATAAGCAAAGGTTGGCAAGAACAGGAAGTTGTGTAACCTATAGAATAAAATGGAAAATAAACAATTCTAAAACAAATATTCATCTTAATATGAAAAGGGAAATTGCCTCAGACAAAATGTCAAGAAATAAATAAAAATATAGTGATGAAAATAAATTATTTCAAAATAAAGAAATCAACATCCCCAACAACAACAAAAAACATTAAAAGACAACAGACCTGAAGTGAAATATTTACACAAAATAGAAATAACTTTTAAAAATTTAAACAAATTAGTTTGTTTAATGTATATTTAAAAACAATGAAGAATAAAACTATAAAGTAAGACAAATTAGATCAAAATTCATAAAATCAAAAGACAAATAACTGAACATGAAAACATTAAGAATAAAATTAAAATTTAAATAAAAGTTTAAGTGCATTAATAAGACAAAACAGATAAATGCAAACTTACAAAAAATAAGTTAAATTCTTGTAAATAGTTGACTATGAAAAAAAATTGAAAGATAAATGAGTGATAAAGTTTTTGAAAATATTTAGGAAACAAATAGATTTTTAAACATCTAAAATAATAGATACTTGTGTTTAAACCAAGATTTACTGAGTTTGATGACAGAGAATGAAGTAATGTAAGAAAACAATTAAGAAAACTGAATCAGCTTTTGAGAGTAAATGAATTTTCCATTTTATTCCTTTAACCTCTGAAATTACAAAGGTTATTCTAAAATATCTAAGGTTTCATCAAGTTGCAGTAATCTCTTGCTCTGGTGATGAAAATCTTGATTCAGATTTAATACCTAACTAAAGACTAATATCTTAATCCTGTTTTGCAGAGAAGAATAAGGAAATCTAAAAGATAAACTGAACAATTAATTTTGCTCAAGGTTTCATTCTATTCCCAGGCAAGCAATCTCACTTCTCATAGGAAGTGACATTAATTAATTCTTGATTTTGTTTATAGAATTTCATGTCATAATTTGAACTATAATGAAAACCTAGTTTTGGTACTAAAACAAACATTACTTGTTTTGTTTTGTTTTTATCTTATTTGAAAATGAAAAATGAACAGTGTAAATAGAATCACATATCTTCTTTAATTTTGAATTTATACATTAAACCATACATTTATTATTGAAAAATTAATGTTGCAGTCATTTTTGCCAATATTTTTAGATGTTATTACAATTTATTGAAATACTGAGGCACCAATATAGTAATGGTGGCATTATAGTGTAGAATACTTGTAAAAGAAAAAAAAAAAGAAGTAGACCTTGAATAACAATCACATATCAGTTTATTTTTAACATTAATAAATGTTAGAAATAGTATCAACAACATAATTAAACAAATTAGAAGCAATATTTTGTTTAAATCAATTAGTTACTTCAAAAGAAGGAGTTCACAGTAATACTTTGGCAATATCAAATAATTCAGAAATTTTCTTATTGTCTTCATATTTAATACATAACAGTTGCTAAGCTTTAATATGAAAAGGGATAAATTGTAATGGAATATTTTTTACTGAATTCTGACATGTAATCTAAATATCTAGGGCAGGGATTTCTTCTATGTACCACGTCCCTTTAGGATATGAGCAATCATTACTATTCAAAATTTCCTATCCTTTGTAGCCCTTAGCAGTTTTTCTCCTTTTTGCTAATGCTACCACCTCACCCCCCACCCGGTCTGCAATTGATTCACACAAGCTCATTAGGGTAAGTGGTTTGCTATCTTCCCCTAATTCTCTTTCCTTCAATACGGGTTATGTTTTTCAAGTCCTACTTCCTCATTATGTGTCCAAGGAATTTCATCTGTTTCTTCCTGATTCTGAGAATAAGCATTCTTTTTGTTGCCATTTACTTTAAGACCCATTTCTTACTTGCTCCATCCATAGGATTCTCAGTATCCTTCTGTTGAACCACGTTTCTGTTGCTTCTAGTTTTCTCCTCATCTGTGTTTAGATTGCCCAGCATTTTCTGTCATATAAGATGATGGATATTACATAGCAATCCAGCACTCTTTTCTTTGTTTCTAATGAATTTTTGTTTTTGTTTCTCAGGACTTTTGCTAGTTCAATGTATGTTCAGATTTTGGATTACTCACACCTGATTTTCTCCCTAGAAATAAGGCTCTAGGCTGTAATGGGGCTTCCCTCTGTTTTTTCTACAAATATTTTCATGGCAACTGCTCTGATGAGCTATTTTCACTGCGTGAATTTAAGTGTGCTACTAGGTTGACATTTCAGTCCCACCCTTTCACTGTCAAAATGGTTAAATGTAGCCATCTCTTCTACTCCAACAGCTTCTTCTCTTGCACTCCTGACAGTGGAACTTTCTTCCTCCTACTTGCTTCACTGATCGCTATAATCTTCAAATATTTAAATGTAATGTCAATCAACATCTTCTGATGCCTTGATCCTGTTTCCCAGCCTTCCCTATATCCTTTTCTCAAAAAACCCTCTTTACTCTTGCTCTCACTCTCTGTAACCTCTTGTGTGCTAGTGGCACTCCTGCCTTGCTTGGGGTGAAATGCTTAAAAACAAAAAAGAAAAAAATAAGGGCTCCCGCAAACTAGTTGTTACTGGCTATCACTTTGTGGTAAGTGCTTTAATCTGTATAAAACCAAAACTGTGAAAGGTAGCAGACAGTTCTTTTTGCATTATTTTTTTTACTTAAAAATGAAGAATTTTATTCAACATTCTTCTTCCTTATCAAGTTTATGACTAATTAATTTGACTAAAGCAATATTCATACAAACACTAGTATGTTAAGTGTTTAAAAGTGAGCTACACTAATTGTCTGCAAAATAAAAAATTAAGAAATACATTGTGCCTGAGAATGGTTGTTCATAGCAGAACAACATACACTAGATATATTCAACATTCATAATTCTCTAAATTACTGTAACTAAAACAGTTAAAAATATTTTAAAGGTATCCTGCAAAGTTATTGATTATGAAATGGTAATTATTCTTCTTTTGAGTGTCTGTATGTGAGATCATCTTTTGAATTTCAATTCAAGCATGAACCCATAAACTAATAGTGTAAATAATCAAATCTGTTCTGTTTATTTACTTATGTAAATATAAATTAATAAAGATTAATAATTTCCAAGACTATGTTTTCAGAATGGGCATTAGGCAGTAAATTTGTATCTTAAAGTTCATGCATATTAAATAAATGCAGAAATATTGAAAATATCTATATATATATAATGATCCATCATTAATATTCACATAATCATTTTGGTAACATTAGTTTATTAATGGTTACTGCAAAAGATATCTAAGTATATCACCTGGTAAATTTTCTAATGCAAAGCATGTGGTGCCCCTCCCCAGTTGTTTGTAGTGAAAAGGTTTTAGTGGTCAGTGAGATAAAAAGGAGTGACAAGATGCCATGAGAACCAAGGAATATTTATATATCACAAGATCTAAGTCACAGACACTTAAGTAACAAAATTAGCATCAACTTCTATATATGGGTGCGATAGATAAATTGTCATCTAAATTATGCAAAAATGAAAATAACACTGACATCTCATTTTAACAGATATATTTACCAAAATAACACTAAAAATTCTTGAAATACTAAAGAGTAAATTTATTCAATAAAATCACCACTGGCTTCAACCATGGCCTCCAGACAACTTCGGAATCTCCTGCAACTCTTCTGGACAGACTCCTTGTTTAAGTTGGTGAATGCTGCCATAATCCATGCCTTCAGTTCATCTTTACTGTTAGGAGTCTTGTTGGTCTCTTTCTCAATCAAGGGGGTTGCAGTCTGGGGAGTTAGGTGGCCAGATGTAAGGGGTGATGTGCTCGCAGAAATTGTCTGACAGCCATGACTGTGGCATGGTGCAGAATCTTGTTGCCAGACATAGGATCTTCCAGCAGCCACTGGCAATACTACCTCCTCAAAGAACTTGATGTAGGCCTCTGTAGGCCCTTACCAACAAATTTGGCAGTTCTTTTCTTATCAGAATGATCAGTATGAGTTTTCCGAGCTGCTGTACATTTGTAATCACCATTAGACTTATCCAACTCTTTCTAAATCCTCTGCATGGTCCTCAGATTGGCACCTAAATACTCTGAAATGTTTGTATGGGAGCTTTTAGTGTAAATGCTAAGCAGTACAGCATGTCGTTTCCAAAGTTTTGGTGGAGTGAATTGAGTTATGGTGCTTTTTTTTCTCACAGATGGTGCCCAACTGACTCTACTGTGCAGTTGACAAAATCAAAAACAAGCAACACGCATGCTTGAAATTAAAAATATAAAATGGTGACAATTTACCTATTGCACTCTGTACAAGCATGATTTGATATTATTTTATAATCCAAAGTTCAAACTAAAAGCCTGAATGTTGGTTTGTATCTTGGTGATGTGCTAACCAGATCAGACAGCAGCTCTGATCAGGAGTGGGGATCATTTATTTTTACATCTGCAAGTGAAAACACACTTTGTATATAAGCATTGCAAATGATATGAAGTCTTTGAAAGTATATTTAAATTCCATCAGAATTATAAATTATGCTAAATCATGCATATGATCTGAGCTTCATTGCTAGGACCCACCATGCCACTTACATCATACAAACCACAATCCCTTCATATTCCATCAGTGAGAAGTTAGTTCCACTCAAATAGCTTCTTCATGCAAACCACTGCCCTGTAGAACAGGCTCCAAGGAGGATGTTTCCCTAATCACTACAATCTTAACCTGTTCAAGTCTAGAGCAACCATCATCTTCCTCTGCTATCCATGTAAACTACATTGTATTGCAACGCTCTACTTCAAATTGCCCCTGGGCCTTGTACAAAGTGAACCTTACTGTAAAAAAGAAAAAAATATATATAATACATTTCCTACAACATTGCAACATTATTTATATAATCACAAAATTTAAATTCAAAGAAAAAGATATTTTTGAATGAGTCAACTCAAATAAATTGAATTTTAAAATGTTTCTGGAGCCTATTTCTGAGATCATTAGACAATAAAAGCTGAAAACCAAATCCTCAGTCAGTCAGTCAACTGTAAGACTTATCATGACTAGCAAATGCTTTCCATCCTGATGCTCAAAAGCTGAAATCTTTACACCAAGCACATCCAATGTATTAAAACAGCAATGATTATGTAGTTATAGCTGAGATTTAAATTTATTCTTTCATATTGTTAAATAAATTGGTTTACTTGATCAAGTTTTATTAGTTTGTTTATAGTATTTGATTAATTATTGTTATAAATTTTCAATCAACCTCATACCAAGGAAGTCATGTGTGTACTATCATGTGCATGGGGGTGCTAGGAATGTGGGCTGGATGCTAAAAGAGTGGCAATCTGAAAAGAAAATTGGTGGATAGAAGAAAAATTATCAGACAGATTAGTTTATTTGAGCAAATAAACCAATCAACATCAAAGGTCTGTGTGTTGAATCCCTAAATGCTGCAATATATTAAACTCTTACAATTTATTTGATACTTGATGGTTGAATTTGGTTTTAATCTTATTTAGGCACTTCTTTCCAATTATGGCTTGTGCAGTTGTTATTAGGAAATAAGAAATAATACAATATTTGTGATGAGTGCTTTTCATGTTCTAATCAGACCATAAATGTATTTAAAAATGCATTCCTTTAACTGAATACGTTAAGCGGAAATATAATGCACTTAAGAAAAAGTGGAAGGAATTAAAGAAAAATGAGTGGGAGAAAGAAAAAGGAAAAATGACTAAAGAGTAAAACTGAAATATAAGGAATTATAAAAACAAGGGAAATCAAAAAATGGATTGTATCAGAGAAGGAATAAATAATGAAGAAAAATGATAATGAATTATGAAATAAAAATAAAAATAAAACAACAAATCAAGTAAGTGAAAGAGAATAAAAGAAATAGAAAAAACAGCACAGAAAATAAAAGTAAGAAAGAAAAAGGCCAAGAAAATCTTATTGAGAAGAAAAGAAAAACATAGAAATCTAAAGATAAAAAATGTGAGAAAAAAAATTAAATAAGAAATGAAACAAAATATAATTTTGAAGGAAAGAAATCAGAATGAAGTAAATGTTTTCAAAAAAAGAAAAATAAGCTGGTTAAAAAACAAAATAATGAAAATAAACAGAATTTGACAGGAAAGAAAATGAAAATAAAAAGTAAAAGCTGAAACTATATTCCATTCTAATAGATGTGAGAAAATGTCTTTTTTTTTTAGAAAATTTTATGACCAAAACTACCTCATTAATTAATTTAACACTTTTTGATACCTTAAATAATTTTCCACTCCCCACTTTTAATAAGATCTTCAATTTATTACCTGCTCCCAATTATTGAGACCCCTTTATATTCAAACACCTAATAGAAAGAAAATATCTTAAGACAAAAAATAAATCTAAATGTTCAAAATAAACTGATACAGCTCTACGTAAATCAGATGAAACACTGATAATATTCTTCTTTATTTCATAAAGAAACAAATAAGTCACTAAAAACAGCATCATGAACATTAGTGAGCAAATAAAATACTAATCTAATCATAGTAAGGAATGTTCCAGTAATTAGACAAGAGTGTAACAAAATTTGGCTGCGAAATTGATTTTCTTGATAATTTTGAAGAATTTCATTGCCCCATTACTGCCACTGTAGTTGAAGTATTTTCAGTTTTTTTTTCTAACAATGAAGAAATTGAAAGAAAATGACTGATTCATTTTGGGCCAATCAAATTTTTTTTCAAGTGCAGGAAAATGATCTCAAAATATCTGACTTTCAAAAGTGATTGTTTTATTCTTTCTTGTGTGTAGTCATGTCAAATTCAACAATTCTTTACACTATTAACAAATATCCTTCAGAAGAAAAATTATTTACAACTTTCTACATACATAAATCTGGGAACATGCTGTGAAGAAATAAGCTTTTCCAATAGAATCATAAATATGTAGAGTGAGTTTGGCACTCACTGAGTGCACTACATTTCTAGCCATGGGCTAGACTAAATAAATACTTATAATAAATTGATATGAGTACCACAGAAATGAGACAATGGTTAATAAGTTGGAGCATTACTAGAATTTAGTGATTTTGATCTTCATTAAGTGCCCCACACTTATACCATTGCTAAATTAGTAAATATCAATAAGCACACATATACACATATATATTCTCTCTCTCTTTCTCATATATATATATATATATATATATATAGATAGATAGATACATAGATAGATAGATAGATAGATTATGGATAGGAATTCAACAAAATGATAGGATAAAGAACAAGTAGGAAACAGATCATAATCTAACATATTTCACTTTATTAAAGCTTTGTCAGAGGTCAAGATAGAAATGATCAAAAATATTTGAATATTATCTGTTTCTTCATTACCTGAGACATGTATCTAACCAATAAGAAATAACCAAACACAACATACCATTAATCTGCATCTCTTTGCTTTTTTATCATTTTTTATCATTTCTATCTTGATCTCTGATGAAGTTTTAATAAAATTAAACATGTTAAATTAAGATCTATTTCCTACTTGTTCTTTATCATATCATATATATAATTGATACAAGTCAAAGGTTCATCACTTAGCTGATTGACATTACTTCAGCATCCTGACTCCAGATTTTCATAAATGGAAGGAGTCTCTGGGAATCACTCCATCCACTCATCAGGAGGTATCACCAATTGACTGCTTACACTTCTCAATTTTTCTTTTTTATAAGCACTTTTCATTGGTGCAATTAGTTTTTTTACATAGTGTATGTGTGTGTGCATGTTCACATCCATGCACCCATCTGTGCATATGGGCATTTGCACGTATGGAAAATACAAATGAAACAGACAAAACTTGTTGGTTATCTTTAATCAAACTTTTATGTGTGTGTGTATATATATATATATATATATATATACATGAGTGATAAAATATATTATCATGGGTTATATTTGGTTGCAGTTTATTACTATGTAGTTCATGCCATCGCAGCTTCTTTAGACTCATCTTCCAGTAGCGTATTGTTATACACTGTATATGTTTGTAAAAGTAATAAATGAAAACAACAAAGTATTACTGGTGAGACAAAAAAGCAAAGGAAAAAAATATGTTAAAACAAAATGATCTGTGTTGTCAGTATAATGAACCAAGGTAAAATGTCTCTTTGGTAGGTGAGGGAAACAATCTGGAAGTTGAAAAAGTTGGTTGTGTACAGACCTAGCATTGAAACTTGTGTAAAGTTGGTTGACTAGAAGGCCACTGGAGAACTCTGTGACTGCCTGCCTACTGTGTTGAGTGTCACTGAGCGAGTCCTTTAAGCAGTCAGGGTGGATACATGACTCAGCATTTTTTGCCATGCTTTTGTTTTACCAGCAATGTTTGTGATTGTCTATGACATTTAAGTTTTATTTTAAATTTTTTGGGGGTGGGGGTGAGATTTGCTTTGTTAGCTCTATGCAATGCTCATAGACCCTTCATAGAGAGTAACATTATTAATTTTGCTTTCATAACATTGACACACAGGCAACAAATTTTGATACAAAGTGACCCAGAAAGATGTTTAATTTGAAGCAGAGTATAACAGTATGTTTGGGAACTCATGTTGTTTGTGCTTGTAGTATAATTGAATATGCAGTGTGCATCAGTGATATGCATAATAATGGCTTTCAGTAATTACATGACTATTGTTACTGCTCAGGTGTCTTACATAAAGCACATTCTAACCTATTCGTAAAATTTAGGTATTTTTTTTACCTAAGGTTCACAAACACAAGGCTCAAGAGTCACTCAAGGTAGAGGGTTAGTGAATGAGGGGTGAGATATAAACATAAGAGGATTAAGTAAGAAATGAAGATTATGAGGATATGTAGGATAGATAATTATTGAGTCTAGAATTGAAGAGGTTAAGATTGTAGTGTTCAGGGAATAATCTACATGGGAGAGGTTCATGGGAATAATGCTTTCTGGGTGGAATTTTCTCCTTACCAGTGGGATGCAAAAGGAATAAGAGTGATTCAATCATGTGGATGTAACAAGATTGGTCTTAACTGTCTATAAACTGGTGGTACTAAAGAATGAAACTTGTCGTGATTAGAGAATTGTGAAATTCAGTGCCATTAAAATCATAAACTTGGCATTGTAGAAGGCATTTGTTATTAGTGTATGATTTAGGGAAGAAGTTGAAGGTGACGACATTTCATTTATTAAACTAATGTTATATTATTTGTTATAAACATAACGTTGTTGCGAAGTATCCTCTGGCTATCTTCAGCTATCCATCATTTTTAGCTGATATGGCATATCTTCTATGTGTTGATTATTGTGTTATTTTTGTCCCTGTTGTTCTGTTTCTTGCTTATTCTGACTGAACTAGAGTATATTATCTCAGTCTATTTAGGTATTAACCTCATGACTACTAAATGCTAGCAACATTTTAATTAACTAGTACCTATGTCCACTACGACAACATCCTGAAGGACATCAATAGTGTTTTTTTTTTTTTTTACCATTAAAATCTAATGTCAGATGGCTTCAACATCTCTGGTTATTAACACAAAAATTAAAAAAAAAATGATCAAATAAGCAGTATTTATGTGATATTGGCAATTCTTCATCTCTAAGATCAAAAACAAAATTGAAGATATTCCAATCATTTGGTTAGTTTTTATTATTCAATGGATATTCAATGGTGGGTGGAAGTCAGCCTAGCAAAGATAGATAAATTATCAGACCAAGGTTAGCTGAAGGTGGGTGTATCACTTCAGGCAATAGTGACCATTGCAGACATGAGGTGTTGTTAAAAACAATTCAGGCTATAAAGAAAGTGGCTACTGTTTAAATCAGGAAATAAGTTTAGGGTCAGATGAATAATGAGTGTCATGGGTAACATTGGACAACCAACCAGTTGGTTGACCAGTGAGTTCAAAACTCTATATAATGTAAGATTATATATAATATTGTGGAATTTGGAAGATCTAGCGTTTGAGATGCCAGTACTGCAGGAAAATGGAGTGTAGCTCAAGTAGTGAAAAATTATCAAAGTAATAAAACAGGTAAAACAGTAATTGAACAGGATGGGTGCAGCAAATAAAAATTTGGCCAAAGAGGTGATGAAAGATGTGGACAATTGTGCCAAGAAGTTTGAGCCATGAGCAGGCTAAAGGGCTAACATTTTATAGATGAACAATTTCCAGTTTATCTGATTCTGATACAATCTGCTTCTACCTGGCAGAAATGAAAGCTTGATGAGGCTGGTGAACATGGCTTTTGTAAGTATCTGGTTCTTAAGAGAATGTTCCTGTTGATGAGACATATACCGAATCAACTTATATTTGCAAGCACAATCAGGTGTTATACCTATTAATTGCCAATTTTACCAGTTCAATGATACACCTATGATATTCTGTTAGTGGTCATTTGTCAGGAATAAATTTGGTGATAAAGGGGTGTTTGAGATGTAATTGCTGAAAGATGTCAGCTTAATTGCTAAAATGAATAGGTATGTGCTGGTGAACTTAAACTTATAGTTTATACTCCACATAGTGATTTGTGTAACTGTGGCCAAACATAGTAATATGGTCCAAGAAAGTTAGGGTTTTTCTTACTGAGAATCAAATATTTAATAGGCCAAATGATATTTAACAAGAACTGTCAGGGTATGACGTAGAGTGCAACATACTGTGTAGAGGAGCTCTTCAGTTTATGCAGACATTTGGCATCTCTAGAGGAATTAGGAAGAAGATTTGAGAGATTTTTCCACTTGTAGTTAGCATATTTATAAACAGAATTGAATGGAAGAAGATATGTTGTTTTGGTTTTTTTTTTACAAAATAATTAATACTACCAGAGGCTGGTTGACATTATACCTAGCATTCTGTATACATCAGCAAATCTCTCTTGACACCTAAAATATCAGGTGAAGATTGGCTACCAATAGGTATTATAACACTGTACTGTGTTATAACACTGTATTGTGTTATAACACTGTATTGTGTTATAACACTGTACTGTGTTATAACACTGTATTGTGTTATAACACTGTATTGTGTTATAACACTGTACTGTGTTATAACACTGTATTGTGTTATAACATTGTATTGTGTTATAACACTGTATTGTGTTATAATGATTGTACTGTGTTATAACACTGTATTGTGTTATAACACTGTACTGTGTTATAACACTGTATTGTGTTATAACACTGTACTGTGTTATAACACTGTATTGTGTTATAACACTGTATTGTGTCATTCTGTTTTAGTGGTTAACCTTCAGTATGTTATTTTGCTGTGTCTATTCTGCTGAAAAGCAGGTATCACTTCAGTAATGGACTTAATATAATTAATTTTCATAACAGAGTAAAGTAATAGGAAGCTAATTCAACCCATTTATCTATTCTGCTTTATTTTATCCATTGTCTTTCCTTCAATATTACTTTACAGCAGTTTTTCCTGTCTGTTGGTTATTGAATTTAATTGGTCCCCAAGTATTTAATTTCTATAATAATAGTTATTTTGTGAATATGGTCAAATCACATTCTCCTCATTTATTCCAAAAGGAATCCACCCTGAGGAGGAATGGAGATGACACAATGTTCAGTATGGCAAGGTTGAAGAAAAAATATTGATGAAAACAAGTTGGTCAAATTCAAAGTTGGACACTCTTTAACTGATATCTGTTAGCATCACCTGGTAGGTTTTTTGTTAGTATTTATTTTGTAATTTTCAAGGTACTCAGGAGTTAGCATAGAATTTATAGATGCTATGAATAATTACAGTTGGAGAAGCCTATGTGAAATATCATTTGTATTTTGGAACTTTGACCCAACTTCTTTATGAATAGACTCTTCCACTAAGACTTTATGAATAGACTCTTCCACTAAGACTTTATGAATAGACTCTTCCACTAAGACTTTATGAATAGACTCTTCCACTAAGACTATTTAAATGAGTTAAAAGTTTTGATTGCAGTGGATTTTCCATTCTGTACTCACCATTTGTGGTTGAGTTTGATTCATAGAACAACATCCTTAGGTAGTACTTCATCCATGACAAGAAGAGGGAAACTGAGTTAATCCCTGATGTCCAAGGCAACCCTATATCAAAGTACTAAGGAAACTGTACTAATCTCCTATTCTAACAAAGGCTTGTGACATATTCAAACTGAATTGGGGAGCTGATGCATATAGACTTTTATAACATGCCTGATAAGAGTCAGTCATGTTGAATGCAAATATCAATTTGTTTTATCAAAGTTTTTATATGTTTAACCATTATTCTTTTATTTTTTTTTACTCAGCTGTTTTTTTTTTTGAATAGACTGTTGTGGTAGAATATTATTTTAATCATTTCATCCTATGCAAAGCAATAAAGCCATTAAGATGCAAGGAATTGTGGAGTGTAAAAGAATATGAGAAAAAGAAAAACATTTTTTAAGAACAATAACACAAGAACAGGAATTAAGAAGACAGAAGAAAATGATTCCACATACACAAAACATGAGAAAAGAAACTGTCAGCATAGAATGTATGGTTTTTCTAGCCATTTCTATAATAAAATGATAAGACCTCTTCACAGATCTGGTACTGAACTTAAATTCATAAATTCTTGGTCCCATATAGGACAATTCATCTGAACAATTATCCTGAAAATATTTATAGAAAATGCACAGGGAACAGCAGTGGGAAAGTGACTGAAGTTGAGATATCAGGTCAGATATCTGTAGATTCTATTCTGTATTTTATCATAGATCTCTAAACATATTAGAGGAGCACCAGACCATATGCAGCAGCAATATTCAAAGCCTGGATGAATGACAGACTTACAAAGATAGAAGATAGACTTTGACAAGAAAAATTGTGTAGCATGACATAGTGAACCAACTTTCCTAGCAGTAGACATAGCAATAGATTCAATATAATCTTTCCACTTCATGTCAGTGTAAAATGTTAGTCCGAGAAGTCTTATATATGACTTTACAAAAGTTATGTAGTTTTACAATCCCTACCAAATAATTTATTTTGTATATTATAAGTTGACTCTTCATCTGTGGAGAAAGTAACACTATCATAAGGCATCCAATGAGTAACTGTGTAAGTGTTGCAAGAGAGAATATACATAGAAACTTTTACTAGTCTTTGACTGCTGCTGAATGTTTTCAGAAGAGAACACACTGCTATTTATTGTTCTTATGTATGATAGAAGACTTTGCATTTAATGGAAAATATTTTTTTTTGTCTGTTAATGTTAAAATATTTAACTTCCTGTTCTGCATAAAATCCTTGCTTATCTGGTGTCTCAGTGGTGGGTCAAAGAAGATATTCTACTATTATCTAGGTGATAAAAGTATGTTGGATAATGCATATGTAAAAGTAACATCTTTCATCAACAAAACAACGTAAAATATCAACTGTCTACTGCTTCAAAATAATAGAGAGACATCATTTTCAAATAGAATAAATAGAATTATTATTATTATTGGAAATACTTTAAGTTTTCTTTAAAATTTTTATATTACAGCTTTTATGTTATTATTTAAGTGTTATTATATGTGATTATCATGCACATTCAGTTAAAAACATTGATTTTTCAATTTATCATAGTGAATAATAATATCAATTTTTAGAAAAAGTTGAAAAGGTACAGAAAAATTATTCCAGGGGGGGGGACTATTGTGTTTGTCATATACTAAAAAGGACAACTTTCTTGATAAATTCATGCATCAGAGAAAGAGGGGGAGCTATACATAATCAATATGAATTCTATCTGGAAAGTATCTCTCCATTTTGAATAAAAATAACTTGTGTGGCCTTGACACAACTTAGCAACCAATCAGAGGAGAGTTTACTTTACATACATGAACAGACTCTCTTGTAGGGTTACTCATTTTCCAATGAGATATCATTGAGTGAGATTGCACGACAGTCCTGAAATGATGGAATGCATATTGACTATAGCAAAGGAAATTGGAGATTGACAGTGCAAGAATTAAATAATGATCTGGGCATTTCATGGCATGTCTGGAAATTATTCAGACTTTTTGAATGTCTTAACTGAACATTTTTTCATGTTTGATTCAGGAATTTGGGGGTGCAAACATCACATGTCAGACTCCCTACAATCCAGATATCACTGCTTCAATCTTTAGATTTTTCTTTCCAAAACTAACATAAGCACTGAAAAGGAGAAGATTTCAAACCATGGATGAGATTAAGGAGAATACAATAAGGCAGCTACAGGCAAACTCTAAAAAGAATGTTTTGAAAAGTGGACAAACTGCTGGGGTGAGTGGGTAAGGACTCAAAGAGAGTACTTGGAAAAAGGATTAGGGCATCGTTGTCATTAACATTAAAGAAATGGAGCATTTCATAGTAGATTTCATATTCCTTCAACTAGTGATTGGGAGGGGGATTCCTTTAGTACTTGTAAAATTTTGAGATAGCATTTCTCAATATTTTTAACACGTTATGCTTATAATTAAATTGTACAATGTCTTCTGACAGAGATATGACTTATCAGTGAAATGAAGCATGGACACCTGTTCATACCAAATTGGGAGAAGATTAAACTTTTCAAACCTTCATGTGGTGTGTCCAGGTGTAAATGCCATTAGTTCCTTTAACATTAATGAAATGAAAACACAAAGGAAAAATATTGAAATTATGTCTAGACAGTGATTCTGGAAAGATAGTAAATTCCTTGAACACATTTGAATGTTGTTGGAATGGCAGATGAGAGGTCCATTATTAAATTAGAATTTACTTAATCTTAGGTAATCATGCAAGATTTTGAAACCATTAGTGTCAGAACATTGGTTAGATATATAGATAGAATGCTCTGACAACAGAGTTATAATTCCAACAACCTGATGAGCCATCTTGAAGATATGAACATTGGATAATGCTGTCAATATTTTTGGCAGATTTTTACTGTGGCTTGTTGCCAGCAGTTGGTTTGGGTACATTCTGAACAGTTGACTTGAGGACCCAATCAGTTGATTAATAACAGAATACAAACAGACTCTTTCTGCTTCATCTCATGTTTTACCTTTGAAGATTTTTATTGGAATTTTTCTTTTCATTAGTTGTATTACTATTTCCACTCAGGCTGGTCTTAATGCTTTTCTTTTTAAATCTATAGATCTCTGTTTGCGCCTGCAGACAAGAAAGACATTTCAGTCTTTGTGGTCCTTGCCTTTCTCTGGTTTGATTAAGAGGTAGACTAAAAGGCAGGTGGACAGCAAGAGAATCTAACATGTTAGTGGAATATATATACAGACTCTTATGCAAAAGTACTAACAAAACACACACAAATGGTCAAATTTACTGATACATGCTACAAGCAGTGGAAATGGCATATGCTCTGATTTATGAAATTATTAATTAGTATTTCAGAACTTACATTCAAGATCTATAACTTCTTGTTTTATATGCCTTCTGGATGTAGGCTATAATGGCTCTCAACAACATCCTTTATGTTCTATTCTAATAGTTTCTTTTCTCACACTTCTCACCTGTGGAACTCACTTCCGGCTTTTGCTTCCTTACTACCTACAATTTTTAAAAATTTAAATGCGACACTAATTGCTATCTTTTGTCTTCTTGAAACCTGTTATTTTATTAGTTTCCACCTAACTAAAGTATTCTTTTTTACCTCCAGTAAGCTATTATATCTTTGAGGTATTATTAAATGATTAAAAAAAGCCATGTGTATAGCCTTACTATCCCACTGAGTCTTTGATCTGCCTTCTATTTACACAAGTTCATTAGGTAGTTGATATATTGCTTTCAATATACCTTTGAGTATCACATTCTCCAAGCCTTTTTTCCTCATTATGTGTTCCAGAAATTTCAATTTCTGATTCTATGTAAAAGTCTTCTTGTTGCTCTCATTTTCCTTAAAATTTCTACATTTCCCTTGTGTCCCATCCATATTATCCTCACTATCCTTCTGTAGAATGACATCTTTGTTGCTTCAAGCCTTCTCTTCATCTATGAGGAAACTCTCCAGTATTGACTGCAATATTTGTTAATTTTAACACCTCCAAAACAAAACTGCTCTTTTTTTGCTTTCTATCAACATGGCTAATGCTAACCTCCAGGAAACTCATTGCAGGTTCTCAGGCTTATGTTTTCCACTGACATGAAATGGAAAGATATTGAATCAATTGCTAGATCTGCTACTAGGAAAGTTGGTTCACTGATGTTGAGTTAGATAATTTTTCTTGCCAGAATCAATGTTTCATATTTATAATTCCACTATTCATCTATGCATTGAATATTGCTGCCACATCTGGTCTGGTGCTTCCGTAATGTATTTAGAGATTCTTCAAAAAATCCTAAGATGAATATGCATTGTTGTCAGTCCTGGCCAGGCATCTGGTACTTTAGTCACTTTCCCATCACAATAGTGTAGCTAAATTGGCAGCAAGGTTTTATCATTTTAGAGTTGAAATTACTAGATGTAACTGTAAGTTCTAATGCTAAAAGTATCTTCTCTTGTACTTATCAATTGTGGAACTCACTTCTAGCCTCTTACTTTCCAGTTAAATGTCAATCATTGTCTTCTGCCTTCTTAATTCCTGTTCTATTATTGTTCTCTTTTCTTTAATAATTTTTTATTTTTCTATTCTTTCACACTCAGTAACCCTTTGCATCTTAGTGGCTTTATTGCCTTGCTTGGCATGAAATGATTAAAAAACACATAAATAAAAAGATTGATATCACATAGCTGTTCAATCTTTTTTTTATTGGTTCTAGCAAAATTTTCCTATCTCTTAATAAATGATTAACTTCAGATTTCCATGTCACATTTTCTATTGTCTGTTAAAATACATCCCAGACAGGCAAATTTCTGTACTTGCTTAATTCTGTTATTTCAAAATTCCTAGCTTGTATATTTGTTTTTCTTGCTAATGACCATACATTATGTCTTCTCACAATTGACGATTAATTAACACAGCATCATCTGCATATATTGTTAAGACTGTGTCCACCAGTAATAAATCCTAGTAGAACTTCTAGTTCTCTTGAGATTGCCTCACTGCACAGGTAGAATAAATTTGGTAAGAAGGTGCATTCTTGTCTTATGTCCCTTTCTACTTTTTGTGTACTTGCTCAATTCATTCTCTATTTATATGTAAATTGGTGTGTTCTTAGTAAATTTTCTGTATTATTCTAATATCTTTCCCTAATACATCAAGTTTTCCTGGTAGTTCAAATAGATCTTTGTGCCATACCTTATCAAATGTTTTTGTGTAGTTATGGAAACAGAGATATATCTTTCTGCATTTGTATAGCTTGCTCTGATTGCATAAGAATCATATTTCTTGTTCTGGTGTCTTTAAAGAAGTCATACTATTCTTATCCTATTTCCACTCTAATTTTGTAACTCGCTCTGTTCATCAAAATCTAGATGCTCAATAAGCTGTTTGATTGAAATTTATTTACATCTGGCCATGCAATGTAAGTGGATTCATTAAGGTCTTCCAGTATGTCACTACTGTCATTTATTTTATTTATTATTTTGGTCATTTTGTTAATTCCAGAATCATTTATGACTGATAGCATGTAAAAGCTAATTTCTAATAGGACATCAAAATGTGAAAGCTGATTTCTTATAGGGCCTTAAAATGAACACTCACTTTAAACTAAGGTAAAAGGGTTGATATAATCTAGTTCTTTAATAACTCTATATAAATAATTTCTAAAGAACTAAACTGATAAGAAAGTGGCCACATGTTGTATAAATTACTATTACAGCTGGAAGTGTAAAAACAATGACTAAATTTTAGATCTAACAAAGATCCTTAACATAAAAGTGTTGCATATTCAACAGCATCATTTGACCACAGAGTGTCAGCTTCATTGTTTTTGTTTTGCGGTATATCAATCTCTATTGGTTATCTAATGCCATAATCTAAATATTTTGCATGGAATTTTATGTTTTGGCGATAATAATGGGTTTAGTGATACAAGTTTTACTAATTAACCGATAGCTGGGGGATACTCACTCTCTGATTTACAATTCCAAGACATCATCAGTTATCCCATCTGGACATTCAAGTTTGCAAAATCTGGTATTCCAAAGTGGTCACCCATCCAAGTACTGACCAGGCTCAATGTTGCTTAACTTTGGTAATCGTACAGGAACCGGTGTTTCAACATGATGTAGCTGTAAGCCACGGAGTGTCAGGATTGTTTTACTAATATCTAAATGAAGCCACAGCACATGACTTATTTATACATGGTTTCTAAAATAAGCATCAATTTGTTCTAGTGGTCACTGTATTTATTAGTCCTGATGTCCTATAGTTGCGTTTCTTGCTTGAATGAAGAAGAAATTTAATCCTTATTCAATCTCTCATAACAAAATGTGGAAGAAAGCAAGCATTTTCTAACAAAATCACAGAAATCCAAATTGTATTGCTACTGTGCTAGTCTTAACATTAAGAAAATGACCATTCTAAAAATACAATTCTCAATAGTGCATTTACTAAATGAAATAAATAGCATCAAAAATTTCAAAGATGGATGATTTTAAAGTGATAATTGCTTCATGCTGTCCAGTCTATGATGATATTTCATATTTATCCTTGATATCCAATAAATCGAATATATAGTAAAGTTTTATAATCATCTGTGATGTCCAGTCTCCAGTTGTACTTTATATTCATTTTTCCATTTCCAACATAACAAAACAAAATCATATATTTCTTGATGTTCATTAATAAAAAGTTCCTATTTTAGAATTTACTCATCAGAAATCAGTGACCACTTTTGCAATTTTATGTTCATTTTATGATTCTTTTATTTGTGTTTTGCTGATAAAAAAAAACCCATTTTATTATATCTATAAATATATTTTTAATGCAATGTCCTTTCAGGATGTAGAGGATAATGGCCCTTCCCAAATTTCATTTTTTTTATTATCTGTGAATTGTCACTTATTCTTGGGAAAGATATTGGAGTGATTTCCTGATTCCTTCTCTAAAGTTTCCAATTCAGAATTTTCTTTCTCTTAGGCTGGTTGCCTTGCAAGGCTAGAGAGATCAGTCTACTATGCTATTTAACCCATAACTGGAACATGAAAGAAGAAATGAATTCATGTCTTTCACAAGGGCAATTGTGTGTAAGTGAACACAGGAGGCTAATCTGGATTATGTACTCAGCTTGCCAAAATCTACTATACTCTTCACATATACTCCATTATATTTAGCAAACTGAATTTTCTTTGTTCTAATAAGCAATATTTCATTTTAGTCTTAATATGAATTGTTGATCTCCCACCTATTATTTGTAATAGTCATTAACCTCTGTTTAAGATGAATTATAATAAAAGATTTTATTCCTTTGACAGTCATTTTCCATATCTTATACAGCAAAATGGTCTTTTTTTTTTAATTATCTTGACAGTTTCATCTAAAAACTTTCTAATTGGTTATGTTTTTAATATATACTTTTTAATAAGTACTTTTTACTATGATTAGATGGTCTATGAAGAATTGGTATAAGTTTCAAACTTTTGAGTGTTTAAACTACTTTACACTTTTAGTAATTCTTCCAATAATTAAGAGCCTATGAAAATTAGAACCTCTCTTTAAAATGTTAATATACAATACTAGCAGTAGAGCCCGGCATTGCCCGGGATGTAACAGTAAGGGATAGATCAAGTATCAACCATCATATAGACTGAAAAATAAAATTGACAAAGATTGTTGTTTAAGGTTGACGAACACGCATGTCTTAATTAGTTTTTTTTTTTTTTACGAATTGGTCAAACCCAAACAAAAACATTGTTTTCAATCGTTATGGATCTACAGATTGAATAGAATTTTATTATAAACAATTGTCTTGTAAATGGAAATTTTAAAGCATTCTGTATTTAAAAATAAAGAAAAAAGTGTGCAAGACAATAAGAAACACTACCTGCCAAAATGATTTAAAAAATTGCATATTTTGCTTGTGGTAATTCATGATTAGAATTCTAATTTGAATATATTTTCCACTCATTGTTTCTAATACAAAAAATATTAACTTTATTTGGGTTTATTAATTATGATCTAACAAATTGTATTCATTTAGTAGCCTTTCTGTAATCTTTTACAATTTATGATTTTTACTTATTGAATACAGTAAAGAAATTTGGACACCATGTGTATTTAAAGTAATTTCTGGTTATTATTTTTAGTTAGGAGGACTTGTATATGTTTAGATTTCATTTGTTTACTTTTTGTGTGTATTTTTCTCTGAAAAAAAAAAAAAAAACAATGAGTCACCGAAGTTAACGTATTGTTTGTTTGAGTAGCCAGCAGTAACTTCCGGCCGGGTTTTATTTACTTAACCGTGCTTTCAAATTGATTTTGTGCAAAAACAATTGTGTTTTTTCCAATATTTGGTGCTGTTAGAACCACCACAAGGTAATTTTATGTAGTCCTGTGAAGTTTTGTTGAAATCGGTTGAAAAATGTAGGAAATCCGATCCAATATATAAACGTACAGACACACACACACACACACACAATCTGCGTTTTATAATAAGTAAGATAATACATGTCATTAAAGCAGATCATGAAAATTTCTATCATTGCAATTCTTTGGTTCAACTGTAAATTAGGAGAATTCTTGTTGCAATTAATACTTTAATAATGAAATCAGATTAGCTCACAAGTAAATGTAAAATCCATACAGCAAAGTGAGTTTCCTGCTTAGAATTTATGAAACCCATTCTGAAATAATTCATTGGATAAAATACAATGTTCAATAATATGACTATTATTTACCTTATTTATTTCAAAGAGTAATCAATTATTCAACTCAATTCATACTTGAAAGCAATTCTTACATGCTTAGGATTAATGATAGCATAAACTGAGAATATCTCATTTCTACCTGAGTGCCATTTCTACTCGTATAGATAAAATGTTTTCATTATATTGTCCATGAATATACTTGGCAAGAATGTTATTGTCTATAATGTTATACAAAGAAGAATTGAAATCAATAAAATTTCCTTATTATATAAAATAAACAGTTTGAGTCATTGTAGTAGTAAAGTAGAAGGGACCTCTGATTGAACTCAGGACTCAGGATTATAATCTCTTGCAAAATGCTCTCTTAGCTAAGCCCTTCTCTAGCACTTAAGGTATTGGCATTCTCCCCTAATTTATCATTAGTGCACCTCTAGGGAGAAGCAAAGAGTGGATCTGATTAGCCCCCTCATAAAATGTGCACTTGCAGTCCAAGGACTCCAGATTTGGGCCAAATCCAGCCTTAATTATTTTCAGCTTTTCCTTCTCCAGAAAAATACTGACGTCAATTAATAAGGTGACCTGTCAATGAAATCTACATGTACCTATTTTATCAAGTTAGGAGATCTCTAATATGCAAAAAGGAAAAAAATCTTTAAAAAAAAAAAAAGGAAAAAAATTAGGGGTTAAAAAAAGAAGTGAAATTCCAAGTGAGGACTGGGCTTCAAATCCTGTCAGATCACATGAGGTTGAGTAGGCAGATAATTGCAGACTAAATCACACAAGTTGGAAAAATTCCAGTGACTTTTATATTTTTTGGAGAAGAGAGGAGCAGTAATAGCAAGTGGACTTCTTCAAGTAGAATTATAACTGTCATTTAACACACAGTTTAGGATTTAGGTCACTTCAAACTAGTTTTCCTGTATTCAACAACATTGGAATTCACATTCAGTTATAAATGATGAATGTTCAAGAGGATGATAAAGTTTTTTTTATGATTTTTGTTCAATAACTTTTCTCAGCTGGTTTATACCTGAGGGAGATTTGTTCTTTTTGCATCAACTGAAGAGAACACTCAGTAAGCAGATCAAATGGAGGTCACACTCACATATATAAGTTTGCGTGTACGTGTGTGTGTGTGTGTGTGTGTGTGTGTGTGATGTAAATCATTCCAGCTTTTTGTTGACCAAGCTAGCACTTACGTGAAAAAATATCACCTAGTGACCCAAAGCAGAAACTAGACTTTTCAAGTGTACTTTCAGCAAGTAATGTTTATAACAGGAGCCATTTGTAAAATTATGAAAACGTCTTTTAAACAATGAGACATAAAAAAATACCTGAGGCTGCAGTTATGACCTTCGAACTTTGATCTCTATTCAAAATGGTACATATATGATTCAGTATTTATTACATGCCATGTTATTGACATTGCTACGAACAGACAGCATCATTATATATTTTTGCGTTTTTGAATGTTCTCTGATGTTATTAGAAAAACATGAAAAGTCTGAAAAAGAACTGAAAGAATGGCACTCGCTTGAAACTTTCCCAATGATTTATCATCATCGTTGTCTGTTCTTTTTTATAGCATGTCATGGACATTTCTAGTTTTACAATTTGTTACTATCCATCTTTTCTTTAAACCTTTCATCCATTTACATCATCTTTAAGTATATTATATCAGAGGTGTGCCACTTCGTACTGCTAGATGTTAGCAGTTTTCAGTAAAATGAAATAGTCATATATATTTTATAAATTGTTGATATTTTGGGAGAACCTTTTATGGTAGATTGAATTGGGAAATTTAAATTTGGAAGCACAGATATTTGTTTTAAAATACTCTTATACTCATCAGTGAAAAAATACTCTTATACTCATCAGTGAAAACATTTCTGTTTGATCATCACTGGATTCTTTTTGATGAAGTTGATCAGCAAGATTAACTTATGCAAGTGAAGTATTTATATAGCTACAAACAAATTGGCTTAAATGCAAACATTTATTTTGTCAGGAAGTCACAACGAAAAGAAATTTGGTAAAATGATTGGAAGGGAATGGTTGCACAATGATTATAATGAAAGCATCTCTCTCTCTCTCTAAACTCTGGAAATGAGGTGAATTCTTTTTATCACTCTTAGAATAAATTGTAGAATTGTGTAGGAAAAAATCTACCTTATGTTCTGTTCAATAGTTGTTTATTTGGTTACCATTCCTGTCTGATACTGGTTCACCTTTTGAATGTAGCATTGCCATACATCAAAATACCAACTTTCTTTCATAAGAGAGCAGCAATTTTACCTCTTTGCTAACACTTTCAAAATTACTAATGAAGTTGATATTCAGTGCTAAGTCACAGTTTTCCAATATCAAATTTATTATATAGGATTATAATCTGAATTAGTTAAATGGATATTTTTCAAGTCACACTTCTATTCCCAGAACAAATCTAATTTCTTTGTAAAGTTGATATTTAGTTGACTCAGCTGGCATGACATTATCCCTAACTTGCTCAGCATCCTTTAGGCCAGTAACCAACTAACATCATAAGCTACGATGGTAGTGCAATGCAATTTAAACTCTAAAGTTGAACTTTTCTGCAAGGAAAATAAAAGGATCTCTATTTAGGTGAACAAATATGCTCATATTTGATGCACAAAAAGAGTTAAACTTGAAACAAAAAGCACATCCTTTGGAATCCCAAAGTACAGTTGAAATCTAAAAAGGTTACTCTAATATACTTAACAGAATGTAGAGGATGTTCATTTTTTGAAAAGATTTTCTGACCCTCCCCACAAACTAATTAAGACCACCCATTACCACCCTCCCAATGCTCAAACAAAAAACAGTTATTATAGGTGGTTCCAGTTTTTAATTGCATTCTTTCATGGTGATTTTCTAAATATAGGTTAGGTGTGGTGCAAGGCTGAAAGTATGGGGTACCCAATGAGGATAAAACTCACTACTCAGTCAAAATTGTTCTATTGAGACACAAACTTGCTAACCATTACACCACATCAAGGCACCCAACTTGTATTCATTTATGATTGCATTCTTCCAAAAAAATAGTTCTCCATTGTTCTTTTTTATTTTTTCCAGAATTTCCACATTCCATTCTTTGATAAGTTTAAAGTTATTTTTGTTTTTTTAGAAAAAGTTTCTTTATTTAAATTCTAAATTTTTGAGACTTTAAGTGATTTTATGGTCCCTGTTTATAGCATATGAAATGGCCCCAGTTATTAAGAACCCACCTTTCTATTAAGCATCTAAGAGTACATATTTAAAAATAAACATTCACTTGACTTTCTTTAATGCTTTATTCCATCCACTTGTAGATCCCTCATTTTAATCTTAAAAATATTTTTATAATTATTTAAATCAGTTGATAAAATATGTAATTATAACACATTAATGAAAAACTTATTTGATGGAAATATGCATACTTAAAAAGATACAAAATATTTTTAATTCTCTTTCAAGACAACTGTTATATATGCTGGTAAATTATGATTTTAATACTCTTTTTGTCTAGTTTAATGTTATAAAAATGCATATGGCAGCACGAGAGATCAAACAAAAGAAGTACTACTGGTGAGTTGAAAGAAAAGAAGACAAGAATTATTAAGATAAAATACTTTGTCTTGCTGATATAGAAGATCAAGGTGGAATGTGTCTTTTTGGGTGAGGGAAATGACTTTTAGGAAGGTGTGAGTCAATAGGACCTAGAGTTGATGTGTGTATTGGGTCAGTTGACCAAAGTCACTGGTGGTGATATTCACAGCTTGCTCATTTGGTTGGCTTCTTTTATATTGTATTTTTTGGGGCATTTGTGGGCCAGAAAGAGGACATTTATTTTATTTTTGGTTTTGTTTTCTTAGCATTCACATCTGTCTGAAAGATTCTGATGTAGAGTGACTCATAGTGAATTTATAATTAGGAGGCTTTAGTAAATAATATCAAAATCTTACTTGGGACCCAATGAAAAGAAAGACTTAATATATGTGTGTGTGTGTGTGTTTTGTATTTGTGCAACAATTATTAATGCAACAAGTTTGGTAAAAGAGAAACCTTTACAATATTGTCCCAATTAATATGCCATTTATCCAATAATAGTTCAATTAAATTGCAAACAAAAGTATACGAATTTGAAGAATCCTTACCAATGACACAAAAATACTGCATAAACTGTAAGAATAACTTCAAATACTAGAAGCATTAAGCGTAAACATATAACAATACAACATTAATAAAATGCTAACAAATTTAGGCAAAAATATACTAAATATATTTTCCTAATAATGAAAAACACATGAACCATCAATACTTTAAAAACTGACATCACATGCAAAGACACAATACCTGTAAAACAATGAAACAATCATAGCACAAAAAAGAAACTCTTTTTGATAATTGCTTATGAAAGCCAAAAGCATTCAGAATTTGAATAATTTATATTTAAACTTTCATGAGAAACTTAGAAAAGTGTCTGAAATATAGAAAAAAAAATAATTTAATCCAACTTATATATATATATATATATATATATATATATATATATATATATATATATATATATATATATATATATATATATATAATATATCATTGAATATCAGAGGCAACAGGCTATTTGATGCTAGATGGCCTGACTATAGCGTCTAGCATGAAACAGCCTGTCACCTCAGAGTGTTGACTTCAATGTTCACTTTATATTTACATATGCTCTATCTTTGACATTGAGCACTTTATCCCATAAATATAGCACACCTAAAAACTATATATATATATATATATATATATATATATATATATATTTATTGATAGCAAAAAATAAGTAATTGTTTCTTTATACAAGCAGAATGCATGGTTGGTAGCAAAAGGAACAACCCAAGGTGAAATGACAATTTTGGAGATACCAAAATCAAACAAGTACAACAATTTAAATATCTGAGAAGTGTTTTAACAGAAGAGAGAAAGTGTTAATATTAAAATCCGAAGGTGGATTGAGATAGTGAAAGAAACCTTCCTAAAGCTAAGCAAAGTATTAAAAGACAGAAAGTCTTTGTTAGAAACAAAGAAAAGAGTACTGAACTCTTATATAAGTCTTCCTGAATGCTGGACAGTTTCTTCAAACATGAAAAACAAACATGTAGCATCTCCGGAAGGATGCTGAGAATATCATGGACTGAACATGTGAGCAAAAACTAAGTTTTAGAGAAAATGGAAAAATAAAAAAAACACTTGTACTTAACAACAGAAAAACATAGTTGAAATAGATGAAAGACTGAAGACAAGAAGGACAGAGGAAAACAATTCATAACATATTGTTGCAGTATACCTATGGACAATAAGGGGTAGTGAATACTGTATGTGGGGTCTGCGGTCTGCTGTTGGAGATTCATTGTGGAATTCACTTGAATCACTTCTAGCAGTTGACTACTACTTTTATGTGCCACTGGCAAATCTTATATGTGTTGTTCTTGTCCTAAGTATTATTGTTCATTACCAACTGTCATGTGATTATTGTATTCAGTAACCTTCCCCATCAATCAAGTTTCAGTGAATGGATGACAGAAAAGAGTTGGAGAGATACAAAGGACAAGAAATTGTAGAAAACCATCATCATCAAAGTCTTCAAGGGACATGGCACATAGAAAAGATTTTCCCAATATATATATTCAAATAAATGCATTAAATAGTATGTGAATGAGTGCAAATATATGAGAATGCATATATTGATATATATCAACAGACAATCTTCTATTGATAACTAACATGGCATAGATATTGTATAGTATATGACATTTGAAATTTAGATGGAAACTAAAACAACACTTTCACTTGGAATCAGAAAGAGACAACTGAAATTTTTAAGGCATATCATAAGGAAAGAGGGATTGGAAGTTTAAAGTCATGTTGAAGACAAGAGGGACAAAGAAGACAAGAGGGACAAAGAAGACAAGAGGGATAAAGAAAAGTAGCAAATAACCTAAATAAGCTTCTGTAAATGGTTGGCAAAACAGAGATGAGGAGAGATAGCAAAAAAGACTAACATGACTAAGAGATACAAAAGGCAGGAAGTTGTGGAGAATTGTGATTTCCCATGTACTGAAGAAAATAGAATACAAAATTTATGCCAAGTACAGTTCCTAAAGTGCTGAATTTTGGCGAAAAATATTATAAATAATCATCATTCTTCTAAAATAGACATAAATGAAAACTTATGATTTGTTTATTAATAATCAGTAGATAAACATTAGAACTTTTGAAAGTAACTATAAAGACAATATAATCAAAGGAATAAAAAAGGAAAATGTTTTGAATGGAAAAAAAGAACTTAAACTTTTGACTGACTTCCTTTCCATAAAATTATCCTTTTAAAGACAAGATCTAAACTTAATTTTAGTTCAAAAGAATATGTTTCAGAGTTTAATAGAATGTATTAGATTGGGTCATAGTTCATTGGTTACTTCGATATTATGAAATAAGATAGGTTACAGCTCATATATTACAAATTTGTATTCCCAACTAGGTGAGGTCAAACATTATCTACTGCTTGAATGAAATTCATCAGAATGGTGTAGAAGTGACCTGCAACCTCCTCTTGTAATAAAGCAATGTTTAACTCATGTATCTTTAGTTGGATGGACAAGTCAGGAGTGCAGATAGTTGGTTGATAAATGGGATAATCTGACAAATACTTGACAGAATTGAATTAATTCATGATGAAGCATGAGATAAACTTTATAAGAGAATAGAAAACAAACAACTAAGTTTAAGTAATATATTTCATGAAAGTTATAACTAAAAGATTAGTACTTGGAGATTATTTGATTTTATGTTTCAAAACAATACAGACATCTTTATTGAGTTATATTTTTGTTATTAGAAGATTATATTGCATGAAATTTGTCAAATAATTCTTGATTTAATATAGAGGATAATATTGTAGTTGCTTTTATTTATTATTGTTTGTTTAAATCTCTATACTGCAATAATTTCAGTTTGGTAGACTGGTAAGTAATATCTGTCTATATTACTAAGATGAGATATTGTAACTATTTACACTGTTTGGACAGTTGTCCTCATCTTTATTGCTATATTCACAACGTTTTTAAGCCATGGCCTAAATAAAGGCTTTGGTTCAAAATTCCAAATATCACCTGAAGAAGGCCAGAGTATACAATGTCTGAAATTGAGAATATGGCAATAAAGATTAGTACAACAGCCTGAACAATCTAAATTGTAAAAATGTTTCTGTTACTAATTCTTCCACACCCTGTAGTTCTTTGTGTGGCTTTACTGCTTTGCATAGGGTGATACTGATTAAAAAAAAATAAGTGATAGTAAGAATCTATTGGTAAGCTTTGAACTACAATGCAGACATCTTCAGTTTTTAGCAGTTGAGTTCTTGATTTATTCAAAATGCTTGTTGGAGAGAGAATAAAAATTTGAGGTGGGTATGAAGTTTTTTTCAGTTAGGCAAGCAAAGAGTATATCTGAACATCACTGAAAAATATCACACAACACTCAAGGATTATCAAATGCAACATACATCTGAGGAAGGCTGAAAAACACACCAAAAGATTAAATTGAGAACAATAGATTTGAAGATATAAAAATCAAATAATTCATGTAATAAAAATGCCTCATTTGGTGACAGGACTTGAATGGATGCGCTGCCTAATGTTACCTCAAATACTTCTTCATTGTGGTTGCTTTTGTTTTTATGATCAAAACCATAGAATCATATGTTCACATTAATATGATCGTGTGCTTTGCTTTCATTGGATCGTATTAAAAACTGATATTTTAAATTTATATTATCATAATCTTTTGAAGTCAAGCAAAATCGTTGAAAATAATTACATCATCCATTCAAATATGTTAATAAGAATGAAAACACTTCTTTAAAAATGTTTCGAAACACCATTTTAATATAAATTTAAAGACATTGCACTTTTTTAATAGCAGAAGGAAAACATATTATTAAACAATAAAACCATATGAAATGAGATTATTTTCTTCATGCAAAACACTTGATATACATAAATCAAAATTTTTATTTTGTTGTTAATTCCTCATTTTCCCAACTTGAATCTCTTACTGAATGATTTCTTCTTTATGTGCTGCATCCCCTCAAGACCTAAGTGATCATAGTTCTCCACGCTTTCCTCTCCTTTGTAGCTCTTAATAAATTTTGTCTTTTAGTTATTTCTCTTAATCCTTATTCTGACATTCATTTACTCAAGCTCACTAAGTATGTTATGAATTGTTTTCCTCTGTTGCTCTTACATTCAATCTGTCCTGTGGGTGGCAGATTTTCCAAGCCATCTTTCCTTATTATATGCCCTAGAAATTACAAATATCTCTTCCTAATATTAAGTATAAGTTTCCTTTTTGTTTCCAGTTTTTCTAAAACTTTGTCACTGTTCACATGTTGGGTCCATGTTATTCTCATCATTTTTCTGTGAAACAACATTTTTGTTGTTTTAGGTCTCTTCTTTTTCATGTTCAAGGAGATTGTTCAGCATCCACTGCCCCATAATAAAAATCACATACTCTTTTCTCTGTTTCTAACAAGGTTTTTATGTTTCTTAATATTTTGATTAGCTTTTGGAATGCATCTTTGACTATTAGAGTATTAAGAGACAGAAAAATTTGTTAGAAGCAAAGAAAAGAGTATTGAACTGAAACATGATATCTGTCCTCCTATATGGCAATGAATGCTGGACAATCTCCTCAAAGATGAAGAAGAAACTTGAAGCAACAGAAATGTGGATCTACAGAAGGATGCTGAGGATACCATGGACTGAAGATGTAAGGTTTTAGAGAAAATGGAACCAAAAAAGAAACTTATGCTTAACATCAGGAAGCAGAAGCTGAAATTTTGGGGGCAAATTATGAGGAAGAAGGGCTTGGAAAATCTGATACTCACAGGACAGATTAAGGGAATGAAGAAAGCAGCATGTAACATACTTGATGAGCTTGAGTAAATGGATGGCAAAACAGGTTTTGGGAGAAATAACAAAAAGAAAAAGCTTTTTAACAGCTACAAGGGACATGACTATTTTTTTACATCCATTTTACCCCATGCAGTAAAGCCACTAAGAATTAATGGTTGTGGAAGAATTAGGAAGAAAAACATTAATAATGAGCAGGAAGATAAAAGAGTAGATAGTAATTGACATTGCATTTAAATTTTTGCAGATTAAATATTTTTTAAACAATCTGCATCTAGTCTTTAGTCACTTTTTCCCTGATATGACTTGACTTCACTCTGTCTTTTCTGCAAATATTTTCATGGCAATTGTTCTGATGAGTTTTTTTCCCCTAGTGACTCAACTACGTTTGGTTTGGTTTGTTTTATGTCATATCAAACTCAATGGGTTATTTAATGCTGACAAAATTTTTAATGCTGGTTATATTTTTTTTTTCAAAAATGTATTGCTAGTAATATTTTTTCCTTCAAAACTCTATTTCTGGTAATATTTTTTCCTTGAAAATGTATTGCTGGTAATATATTTTTCAAAAATGTATAACTGGTAATGTTTTTTCCAAAAATGTATTGCTGGTAATAAATATTTTACAAAGTATGTCTGGTATTAAAACCTATTTTTACAATTTCATAGTGTTTTGATCCCAGTTTTGGATTAACTATTTACCCATAGCTGGGACCCTAACAGGTGCTACCACCCTGGGTCAGGGTGGACTTGAGAACACCAGCAATTAAGAGGTGGTTCTATGCTCTTGAAAACCTCCTGATCAGAGGCTTTGCTGTTGGATGTAGTTTATCATCTTAACCAGGATGTGGTTGTAGTTTTTTGTCATACCCAGGACGGGTCTCGACTACTTGAATTCAAGTCTGCTACAAGGTTGACAAGTAGACCTCACTGTTATAACTAGCTTGATGTAACTACTACTTATATTTGAATAGTTTCTCTTCTCACACTTCTCACCTGTGGAACTCCCAATTTTTTGCTTCCCTGACACTGACAATTTTTGAAAATTTAAATGCAATGTTAATCACCATCTTCTCCCTTCCTGAATCCTGTTCCTCCATTGCCTTTTTCTCACTTCTTCTCACTAAAGTCTTTTAGTCTTTTTCACTTTTTCACCTAGTGAAATTATCAACTTGCTTGGGATGAAATGATGAAAAAAAAAATAATTTATGCAATAAAATTCTGCCTCCTAACAGGATTTCAAAAATCTTTCATTTGATATTTTATCATAGGAAATTAAAAAGATATCCCTTATTATGGTGTTGCTCATGGGTATCTGAATGTTTTAGCATGCACCCCAACAGGGATGTGACAGAAACTGTAACCATGCAATAATTTTTATTATCTCACAATATGTTTGTGGATCTTTTTTTTTTTTTTGACACGGAATATAGATATGAAGATTCAGCACAAGAAAACTACTAACCATGATTGTTCATTATAATGAAAATCACAAAATTCTTTAAAAATATTTTTTTGATAAACAAAGTAATAATGATATGCACACTAAAAGAGATTCATTATACAGGAGTACATTAATGTCAGAAGCACCAAGTTCAAAAGTGAAGTTCCAGATAGAAATATTTGCACTTGCAAATTCTCTTTGGTTCAAAGGATGAAAAGCTGCAGGGTGTGGTTCATTAAGTTTCACTTTTCCTTTTCATTATTATTTTCTTTTCTCTTTCTTTCAATTATTCTCTTTCTTAATTTCTTTCTTTTTCTGATCTTTTCTTTCTTTTCACATTTTTGTAATTTGTGTTCCTTTTTATTTTTCTCCTTTGTCTTTCCTTTCTTTTATTATTTTTCTCCCCCTTTTTTCTTTTCTCTCTTTTATTCTTTCTTTTTTTTTTTCACTCTCACATCTTATGTTTCAGTTTCCATATTTCTCACTTCTACTTTTCAACATTCTTTAGAAAAATATGTAATTAGTAAAATTCTGAGCAATTAGTTGCTGATTATGTGTTACTATTAGACGAGTATTGGGAATTTTATCAGATTGACCACCAGAAGATTAAAAACATTTGTATAATTATGAAATTACATTTTTCCTTATTAAAGAGTAACTTATCCTAAAATTTATTAAACTGGAGCTGTGAATAAAAATTGGGAAAAACGGTCAAATTGTAAAAAAGTAAAAATATAGCAAGTTGGTTTTTCCATAAAAAAAACTCTATGGTGATACCTGTAACAATGGTGGAAATTCCTAACTCTACTGATCAATAAGTTTTCATCACTTTCAAAATTAAAAGAAATTACATGACCAAAACAAACAAAAGTTTCAGCAATGTTTTCAAAACCTTCATTAAATAGAGACATTTAACAGTTTAATTTAAGAATATTAAAAAATTGAAAATATTAAAAAGTCAAAAATATTTTATGCATAAAAAATTAAAAACTAACGAAAAAAAATCTAAAAATAAAAAGAGAAAAAAATATTTTATTTGAAAGAAAGAAATTCTATCAAAAAGGAAATCAAGAGCAAAAAATATTTTTTGCAACTAATTATGAGATTATCTGAAAATGGTAGCAATTTTCTTTTAGATTGAGAAAGTGTGTTGAGAGGGCACAACACAAATTGCACTTAAAAACCTGGGGCAGCTTTATAACTGCATCAAGTTAATGGGGGGAAATGAGTGGATTGTGATGAGTAATAAGCTGAGTGAGATAGATGCAAATGGAGGCCAGAATCATGAGTTTAGGCTTGCTCAAAATAGAAAATAAATAACTAAAATGAAAGTAAGTCATAGAAGATAAAAAGTAAAGAAAGAAATGAATGAAAAATTTAGAAAGAATGAATCAAGCAAAGATGAAGTTTCTGTAAGGGAGCTTGTAAGAAAGAAAGAAGCAGACAAACAAAAAAGAAAAAAAAGAAGGAAACAAGAAAATAAAGAAAAAAGGAGGAAACAAAAATGAAGGAGGAAAAAAAGAAAGAAGTGTGCAAGGAAAGAAGAAAACAAAGACACATCAAGAAACAAAGAGGGAAACAATAAGAAAGAAACAAAAAAGAAAGAAAGAAAGAAAGAGGATAAAAGGAAGAATTAAGAGATCATGGTAAAAGAAAGAAATTAATTATAAAAAAAGATAATGAGATAAATAAGAAAATTAAAAAAAAGAAATGCAGAAATGAAGAACAAATAAAGCAGGACCAGAAAAAAATAATAACATAAAATGTTCTGAGGAGAGAGAGAAAAAAGGTAAAAAAAAAAGATGAAATGTATGAGAAAAAAGAAATAATTGAAAAAAAAAAAAGTTGGTACAGAAAGAGCAGAAAAGAAAAAAGTAAAAGGTTTTAAAAAACAGATAAAGAGACAGAAAAATTAGCAAAAGGTGATATAACTGGCACTAAAAAGAATAATAAAAAAAAAACATATAAGAAGAGAAATAAATGTGTAATTGACAATATATTCTAAAAAAGGAGAAGAATATCATTTCTTGATTTTGATATTGCGGCTTGAAGAAACAGCCTAAAACATTTTTGTTTATAAATTTTAAAACAAAACAAATATGGGGATTTTCCTTATTTTCTTACTTGAATTAAAAGAAAAAGTAGACAAAGAAAAAATCCCATGACAATTCAAAATGATGGTAACACAGCATGATGTACCATGACAAAGTCTCAGTGCTCAGCTTGAAGTGATCAGGTGTTGCATTCCTAAAGAGAGGTACAATTCTCAATAGAAATCTATTGATAAGAACTGCTGAGACTACAATATTGTTTGGTACTGTTACACTTTCTATTACTGCCTCTATTGTTAGAGCTGCAATTATGACTATTTCTCTCAATTGTTTGTATAGAGGTTTGTTCAGAAATTACAACATTGCACTGGGCAATGAATATTTTAGAAGATTCATAAGGTCTTTTTTAGGTTGAGAATAAAAGAAACCTTTTCTTAGAGAAAGGACTACAATGATAATTTTGATTTATCATTTCATTCATGCATCTGTGTATTAGACTTAAGAATCCAGTTTCTCTTTCCTTAAGCTAAGTGCACCAACAAAGACTGATGTGCAAGTAGCCTCTTTTGTTCTAGATCAAAGGAAATCTCAGTCTTTCAGTTTTTTTTTAAACATTTTCCAGCTGGTATTCTTTGGAACTATCATCTGATCAGCAATATTCCCTTATTAGTATTGTTTAGTATTGTGTTATGTAATTTCTGTTGTCATGTTAAAGAATAGCACAGTTTTTGCACAACAGAAATCTAACATTTGCTCACTTACCCTACCAATTTTTCTTAGCCTTTTATATACCACTGAGTAGTTTGTCCTTATATTCATATGACCGATGTTCATAAAAAAGGATCAACATCATGTATGTGCCTTGGACCTCTCGTAAATGGTGGTTCGGTAGGCCAGACACCTCAGGTGCTTTGGATCAGGTAACTGCAAATATTTATTGTCGTATGATCACACAGGTGGTAGTAGGGGGGAGCGGTTCATTTCACCCGAACACTCCTAACACTAGAGGGACAAGAACTTATTCCTTCGCGGCTGAATCAGCAGACATGCTGGGGTCTGAATCAGAATCTGTGGAATGAGGGGGCTCAATAAAAGTCGGTCCCATTTCTCCCTCACTATCAGATGGGGTGCCACTACTGCCTGCACTGAAGCCTGGTTCTTGCCATTCATTACTCCCTGATGATGCATCACCACCATCGTCTACTGGCAGCTCCAAACTGAGCCATGGACACACGTCTCCCATGTGCCAAGGAGTGCTGTGGACTGGTTATCCCAGTAATGCAATCTAGTTTAAATTTCAATGTGCACCATCCCTGTGAATTTTTCACCCAGACTGAGTTCCCCCCTCTATACTGGGCCAACATGCTTTGGTGGTGAGAATCTGGTATGAATTCAGCAGATTGGTAGGTGCAGACAAGGCGGACAAGTTGTCCTTAGGTGTGACGTTGTACCAATATATGGCCTCCATGATAGCGCAGCTCTTCCACACAGCAATCTGTTTTTCTGTCCAATGACACCTCTATATGATACCATTTCCACAGATGGTTTGTACAAACAGTATGGTTGGAATTGGACACCCTATTCATCCAGGAACTGTTTGAATTGCTGACTGCAGAAGCAGTGTCTTTATCAACCAGAAGCTCAGCTTAGTCACATTTGTAAATTACCAGATCACATGTGCAGTGTCTTGTTGAAGCAATAGTCGGCAAATTGAAAAGTCGTGTGGGGCTGCAAACGATCAGTGTTAAAAAGTGGGAATCATTGTAGTGCATGATGTCCATACCTAGCCAGTTCCAAATCTCACACACACAGAGCCCTCCCTTCTGCCATCACATGAGTGCTAGGTCTACAGACTAACATTCCTCAAAACTTTGAATGACCGGCATCACTGCTGCTTTCAACATGAACAAATCAATCCTATGCACAAAATATAATGTCTGCTTAACTCCAGAGTGCCTGCTGTGTCAATGAACAGTCAGTTGTGCAGGTCTTAAGTTACCTGCAGCAAAAGCATACACCAGCTCTATAGGTTCGATCTCCTTCTGCACATTGTTGAGCCTCCTCTGTGGAACTCTAGTCAGTAAGTCTGCCCGGTTCTGGTTGTATCTTACTAGCACCACATTGACCAAAAGATTGTATTCCTTCAAAAGTGAGGTCAGAGTATCCAGTCACCATCTTATGAGCATCTTGCTCGCAGCTTTGATGTTCAGTCTAGACTTGCCTGTAAGGGCATTGATCAACTAGTGGTGCCCACATGGGAGTCTGTTTTCATGTGTAGACATCTGCAGCACCCATGAATGGGTCAACATAGGTGTTTAGTTTATGATAGACTATTACAGGATGCACCTTATGTTTGCTGGTTTGTAGTATGGCCATCAGTGGTATCAGTCCATTAGGCAGGCCAAACTCCTCATCAATATGTGACAGCTGCCAACCAGTGTCCATCTAGGTCTGCAACTCACACTTGTATTCCTCCCACAAATCACTTGACACTGGATATTCAGAGACCTTGTCCCCAAGTTTCTCTGGTTCATGACCTGCTGACCACTTCCAGGCTGTGACCCACACTCTCTGCTGCTTGTTGAATTTCACACAAATGTTGGTTTTTGTTGATCCAAAGGGCTGCACAAATTTTCTCAAACTTCATACTTCTAGACTGTGTGAGGCAAATACTGCACAGTGCCTTAATAGCATCAATGCCAAGCAATAGATCAAAATCCAGAGGCTTCTCTCACATAGCCAGCACATTGCTCGTGGCAGTGTTGCCAGTTGCTGTGCAAATCCTAATGCTGCCGATTCCACAGAAGACCTGCATAGCTCTGGTTAATGTGGTTACCACCATGTTCTGCTTCGACTAAGACTGACATAACTTTGCACTCAGAATGAAACATAAGCACCCAGAGTCAAGGAGAGCTGAGCATGATGCACCATCAATGTAGACAGTGATGATAGGTAGCACCTAGTTCACTTGTTGCTTGGGGTATAGACTGGTGCTTTGTCTCATCCTCAACTTCATTTTCCAGACAATTTCTGACCAGGTTACTGGTCTTGTTGTACCATTAACAATGTGCACAAGTTGTCTACCCTCTATGCATGCAGTCCCTCATGAAGTGATTGGGACCATTGCACTTATAGCATGCAACAGGTTGGCTCATGACCAGGGACAGTTGAACAATCCAGGCAGGCAGCAACAACTGGTTCCTTGACTGCATTCTCAAGCCAACAACTCCTTGAGAGATATATCATACACCCTGGAGGATGATCATAGGTGTCTCTACACAGGGTCAGGAAGCTTCCACATGAACATGCATACCATTGCACAGTCTGGGATACTTTCCGAAAAGGCCTGACAACTTCTGCAAGACTGCTAAATATATATCTACAGTCTCACCTGGATGCAACACACATGCATCAAACTTCTTGTATGCTGTGAATCTAAGTCAAAAGCAGTGATAAGTACTTCCTAGATTTGGGCTGCATCTGATTTCTCATCCGTGGCCAGTTGTTTGTAAACTGTGAATGCTTGCTCAGTTAGGCAAAGACGCATGACACAATCAAGCCACTTCACCACCGATAGGTCACATACCACTTTTAGCATCTCAATCCAGTCAATCACAGCTCCAGTCCCATCAAATTCAGGAATAATTTTCAGGTTGAACCAGCTGACCATCTCTGCCGAAATAGCTTGTTATTTAATTTCTGTAGTCAGGTTAAAGAATAGCACAGTCTTTGCAAAAAAGAAATCTCACTTTGTTCATTTCCAATTTTTCTCTGCTATCTGCTATCGTTGTATACTGCCTTTTAAAGGAGGTGGCCATCTTCATATGCAAATGACTGATGTTCATAAAAAAGCTCAGTATTGCTACTTCAAAAGATAATAAACACAAGTAATACATAACTTCTTGAGAAGTGCCATAATCTCAATTTCATCAATCTATTATTATTATTATAGTGGTTTCTATTATTGCTGTTTTGTATCATTATTTCCAAATTTTATATTCTTTAAATTCTTCACTGTTTTTAATGTTAAAATCTTTTATTTGCTGTTTTGCTAGAATCATTTGCTAAATGTTTTGCTGAGATTTAAGGTAAATGAAGATTTTTCTCAGGAAGCTATTGCACCTAATTAATTGAAATAATTTTTAATAATTTTAGCAAAATCATTTAAATTTCAGGTAAACATGAATTTCCTGGGATTTTCTTAATATGTGCATCAATATTATTTTTAATCATTCCTAGTGATCCTACAACTACTGGAATATATGGCACATACTTTTAATTTCTAGTTCCAAATACTTATATTCGGAGAGTTCATTAAATTCTTTTATTGAAATGTCTTTATCAAACAGTATTATTATATCTGAAAGAGAATTTTCTTTGAAGTCTTTTATGACTATCTCTGATCTATTGTATAGTATTGTCAGTAAGTATAGTGAAGTCCATAGAGCATATTAATACCATCACCTTCTAGTAATGATGATGGTTTTGACTAATGTCATTTTTCTTTATGAGATAGGATTTTTCAACATTATAACCTAGAGTGAAGGTTTTTGTCATATCATGCTTTTTTTCTTTAAATTCATTTGGTGTTAGAGCAGATGATCAGTAGACTCTTTAATGTGAGTACAGAAATAACACTTTAGAAGTCTGTCAAATATGTCCTGGTCAGGTTTTGATTTTGAACTGTTATAATAAACCCTTCTGTTTCTAGCTTCAGCACAAAGTTTAGCAACTTTCATTGGATCAGATTTTCAGTTGATATCAGTCTTTTGTTTGCAAAGAGTATCAGTCATATAAGGATTTTTCTTCTCACTTGGTTGGTTAGTCTTAATTTTTGATTTTGCTTTCATGTTTTTTTGCCTCCTTTTTTAGTATTTTACCTATTAATACATTTCATTTGAATGTTTGACTTTCTTTAATTACAAAACCGCTTTTTAGTTGGTCTATTCTAATAAACAAACTTCTACATTCAATCATTTATTAATTCAAAATATATTTGAAGTTGTATAATTGTGGTCTTATGCAAGTTCTATTTGAATCACCTCCAGCTGTACTCAGTAGGAAGAGACATCTTCTATGGAATGATGCCTTTTATATATATTCCTCGAGTGTCAACAGCTTCATGTTTATTGTGTTTGCTTTCCTCAGTTTTGTTCACTGCAATTACTTATCTAAAAATTCCTTATTGACTTTTTTTTTATTGCCTTGTCCTTCAATGATTCCAAGATATTTGTACACTTCATTCTGATCCATTATCAAACTTTATAAACATGGTTTGTATCAATGTCCTGCTTTTAAAGGTTGCTTTGTATATTTGTCTAGGCCAAATTTCATGGTGAGATCATCAGTGAATTTTTTACTGTTACTAACATATGATTTCTGATAAACAGTTTCAAATCATCTATGTGGAAGAAGTGATTAATCATCATCCATTCCTTGACTTCTTCAATCATCAAGGAGACCTAATAGCAGAAGAAACAGACAATCACGTCCAGGATGATCCGCTGATGGTGGCTCACAGAAGTTCCAGCATTGTCATGTCTTTGATGTTGTCTGACCAGCTTTTGCATTGCTGTCCATGCTTGTGTCTATGTTCAACAGTGCCTTGTATGATGATCTTATAGAGGCTGTTATGCCATGTGACGTGGCTAAACCATAACATCTTCTAATGCTTAGTAGTAGCAAGAAGAGATTCCTGTTAGCCTCCAACACATTTGACCTTGCTTTGTACATAGTCATTGGTTTTGTGCCCCCAGTAGAAAATGTGAAAGAGCTTTCTCAAGTATTTGTTCTCGAATGCTTGAATCCTTTTTTCTGTCTCAACCAGGAGTGTCCAAGTCTCACACCAGTAGATTAATAAATTTATTAAATATATGAAAGCCATGACTATTATTATTATATTATCTTCTTTTGTTTTTTGCTTAGTACAATTCCTTACCAGAACTTTACATGAGACCTAGGGTAAGTCATTGAAGTAAACTTTGATATTAAGTGATACTTAATATGCACAGAGTACTTTATATTGATAATATTCTCCTGAATAGATGAGCAGTTCTCCAAAGTACAATTTTTGAATCGCTTATTAACATGGACTATCAGGGACCTTGTTGACGTGCTTGTTTATACCTTCCTTAATTGTACCCATGGATCCAATTATTATGGATATAACAGTAAGATCCTTTTGTTTAATTATTTTGTTATATTCTTTAATATATATACATTCTTACTTTGTAGCATTGCTAAATCTAAGAGAATGCAAATCTTTTATTTGTAGTCTTTAATCACAATGGTCTATTAGCTTTTATATGCCTGCCAATAAGAATAGTAAAATGTCAAAGAATAATGACTTTATGATCTTCTGTTACTGGTTCAGAATGATGTTCATACCATTTTTCACATGCTAATAATGACTTATCCTTTGAATACATTGCCTGATCTTATGTCAATCTTTTTATTCCATGTGCTGTCAGGTTCGAAGAACTTGGCACTAAATGCTCAATAGCCTAAACACACTGTTCACAATGTACATATTATGTCTCTACCATTTTTATTATGTTTGCTTTGTTATTCATAGTAAATAGGCTTTTTCTCCTGTGTAGTCATACTAGATGCTTCAGTCTCTGTATTTAGCCTGCACTCTTCAGCCATTGATGGGTTTTGTGTTTATCTACAATGCCATCATTATTTCTGAGTGCATATTTGCCACATAGGAATTTCTATTTTCAGGAGTTTTCTTTAAAATATTTTTTGCAATTTAGCTTTATTATTATTATTATTATTTCTCTTTTGGTTATTGTATTTAAAAAAGTGTTGCACAGGTTGCATGTTGTGAGCCCTGTACACCATCTGTCATATGAGTGGATTGTCAAAAAGTAAAAGAGAAACTGGAAAGCAAGATGGAGAAGTGGGGACAGCTATGAAGATAGATGGAATTCACATAGGGTTTATTTGTGTTTCCCTTAGCAAACTCAGTGACAAAAATGACAGTTTGTTTTCTCATCCAAATAATCTTGTCAACCTTTGATCAAAGACCTGAATAGAAATGCAGCTGGTCATTTTTGTCAGCCTATTTTTCCTCAGTACACCAGACATCAGTAACACAATTATCAGCATCATTACTTTGATCATGGCCAAATACATGTCTTTATTAACATTTGGAATCATGTGGGGTTTTTTTTACGTTTTTTTTCCATAGCCATTATTATCATATTCTTGGTAGACTAGAATTAATTGTAGAAAGAATGATACAATATTTTAGTCAGTTTATCAATTCAGCTACTATTTCAAATAAAATAAAACATTCTTTCAACTTATGTTGTCAAGATGGAAAAAATTATACATTTTCAAATGGTGAGAAAATTCTGTAACTTTTTCATTCATGATGAATTGATTAAAATTCATGACTGTTGTCATCACTAAAACCATAATCAATATTATATCCATCACAATCCTTACAAATGCCATCATCATTGGATTTATCAATAGTATATTGATCTTCAGCAGTTTTTACTACTTTTGTCATTATCCATATTATAATTATCACCTGAGCACAGACTACACAATTATTCTCAATTCTTATTAACATTAAAATTACAAAGTAGATTGACAAAAATAAATTGGTTCAATTCTTGATTGAAATTTGATAATTCTTTTTCATGTAATCACATATTTTATTTTATTTTTAAGTCAAAGCTGCATTATTTTAGTGAATTTATATTAATCCGTTAATTTTTAAATATATTTTTCTTTCTAATTATTTATGACAATTTTGATTGTCTATAAACCAATTCCTACAATAAGCCTAGTCACAGTAATCTCCAACTAATGGACACACCTCCCAAATATTTGATATCACCTATCTATAGATTAGTCAAGTGACTAATTTGATTTTCAATTTACAAAAATCTTCAAGAAAAGTTATTTTCACAAAGCTGAAAATGAAATAGCAAAGTGAAGAAAATGAACAAAATCCACAAAAATGTCAAGCAAATTCTCAAATAATAATAAAGCAGGTAACCAAATAATTATATTAAATATAATTTACCAGATTAAAAGAGGCACTAAAACACATACACACGTAAATGAAAACACATAGACTCATATGAAATTTTATATACCCATAGAAATATATTTATAGTAGATAAATCAGGAGATTTTAAAATTTACATAAACAAGATTTCTCTATGCGAATCATGCATAATTTACAAAAGTGATCCAACATTTCTATGATAGAGCATTATCTTTATTTTAATAATAGCATTATATTTGCTATCTCCAGTAAGAATAGATGAGTAATTTTTCTGGGTTTCAGGACATTGGTGGTCATAGCTCTCTATAATTTCCTGTCCTTTGTAGCTCTTAATAAATTTTGCCTTTTTGTTATCTGTCTTAAATCTTACTTCGCCATCCATTTACTCAAGCTTGCTAAGAAGATTATGCATTGTTTTCCTCTGTCACTCTTGCCTTCAGTATGTCCTGTGAGTATCAAATTTTCTAAGCCATCTTTTCTCATTATGTTCCCCAGTAATTCCAACTATCTCTGCCTGATGTTAAATATAAGTGTTCTTTTTATGTTCATTTTCTCTAGAAATTCATCATTGATCACATGTTTGGTCTATGGTAGTCTCAGAACCCTTCTATAGAACTACATTTTTGTTACTTCAAGTCTCTTCTATATTTGAGGAGATTGCCCAGCATTCACTGTCATATAGATGGACTGATATTACATAACATTTCAGTAGTCTTTTCTTTGTTTATAACAAATTTTTTCTGTTTCTTAATACTTTACTTAACTTTTGGAACACATCTTTTTCTATCTCAATACATCAGATTTCAGTGTCACACTTTCTGTCCTCTGTTAAAATACTTCCCAGATACTTAAATAATTGTACTTATTTGATTTTGGTATCTCCAATTTGTAATTTGTATGTTAGGCTGTTCTTGTAGCTTCCTTTCTGTGTCTGCTATCAACACTATGTAATCTTCATATCTTATATTCATAAGATTGTAGTCCCCAATAATGAATCCTGATAGGACTTCTAATTCTTTCAGAATTGACACACTACACAGGTTGAGTAGGTCTTTTGAGAAGACACATCCTTGTCTTACACCCTTTCCATTTTTGTATATTTACTGAACTTTCTATCCATATGCAGCAGGCAGTTTTCTGCCAGTATAGGTTCTCAGTTATTCTAATATCCTTCCCCAAAATGTTAAGGTTACTTAGCAGTTCCAACAGTTCTTTGCAAGGTACTTTATCAAATACTTTTGCATCCTTTATAAAACATAGGTAGTCATCCTTTTGCATTTGTATGGCTCTTTCTGATATCATTCTGAGTATAACTATTGCATTCCTTGTTCCAATGTCTTTAACAGACACATACTATTCTTGTTCTATTTCCAGTTAAGTTCTGCTGCATGCTCTGTTTATCAGAATTCTGATGATAAATTTTTCTATATGGCCCACTTTTCATTAAACCATTCCTCTTTAGCCTGTTTGCATTTCTTCCTAATTTCTTTAGTGTCCTATATTCTGTGTCATACCTTGGCATTGTTTTTTGTTTCCTTGTCATCATGATGAGAATTTCATCTTTTATCCTATTTTTCTTTGGGATGATCTCAATTGCTTCTCTTAATCTGCTTTTAACATTATCCATATATTTCTCCTTCATATTCAGCTCATTCAGGAGTCAGTCATATTGCAGTTTGGGTGCTGCTTTGGCCCTCTTCAATTTCCAGTTGGAAGGTGATTACTCCTGCAGTCAGTAGTTGGGTAGGTTCTACAGTGTAAAACTGCATTCCTGAATCTTTTATCAATAGCTATATAGTTGAAATGGTTTTTCATTTCTCCTCCTAAGCTTCTCTTTGCCTATATACAATGTGGTTATTATTGAAACCAGGTGCTGGCTACTACATGATCATTTGCTGTGCACCATTGGACCCATTTTTCTCCATGTTTATCATGAGTTCCTAGTCCAAATTTGCCAATTATTTCACCATCTCTTTCCATATCTATTATGATGATTGTAATTTCTTGGTGTTGTCTACTGTACATTAAAACTTTTCAAATTCTTCTTCCATACTTTGTGCTATTGGTGCATAAATAACTATGATGGGTATGTTGAAAGGCTTTCTAATCAATTTAACAACAAGAATTATTTCAGAGTGTTGATAGTATCCCAGAATGCATTTCTTCATGTCTTGGCCTAATATAAATCCTACTACTTTTTCATTTTTCTCTCTGCTTGCATATAATATCCTGTTTTTGTCACTGACAAAATCTGCATTGTATCTGCCCACCTTATTTTACATACACCTAAAATATTAACATTTAATCTGTTAATTTCCTGCTTTATATTTTCTAACTGGCCACATTGGTTTAGTATTCTGATATTCCATATCCCCAAAATTATTTTTTATTTAATGCAAACAGTTGCTGGATGATGTCCCTCATGTCTTTCCTTACTGGTCACAGTATCAGTTCCAAGGAGTTTGACCCTCGTTACGAAGTTTATATATATATAGTGAGAGGGAGAGAGAGAGAGAGAGATAAATAAGTTTTATTGAAGATAAAAGACTAATTAACCTAACCCTTTCTTCAACAAATAAAATATGTCATATTTGTCTACATGAACACAAAAGATAAAACCATACATCAAATGCATTGGTTGCCCACCATAATTTTGGCATAAAAATGCTATTCTGATCAAAGGAGAAAACAATTCACTTGATGAAAGTGTGCCTTGACCACAAGGTCATCTACAGTAAATTTGCACCCCGTCTCTTACAAGATTTTCACCTTTCCTGGCAGAAGAACTTCTATTATAACAGTGTGGGATATCTACTAACAAAAGTGACAGAAAGAAAAAAATAATCTAAAAATATTGGCTAAAATAAAAAAAGATTATAAAATGACCAGCATCCCTCGTTTGTGTGCATGTGTAGTCACACCAACATAATAGCCTAACGAAGTCATAAAAGATGAAACACATTACAAGAAACCTTTTTCCACTTTGTCATACATTTTGCCCAACCCAATATTGTTCTTGATATATAAAAATATATATCATTATCTCATATATATATATATATATATATATATATGTGTGTGTGTGTGTGTGTGTGTGTGTACACACAAACCACTTTAATAATGTAGTCAAGTTTAATATAATACCTTTGTACAAATAACAGGATAATCAAAGTTATAAAATTACATAATATCAGTAGCAAGACAAAGGTTTTTCTCAAATCTTGACATGACTTTATTATTCTCCACTGTCTTACCAGACAACCCCCTCAGTTTCATCTCTTCATTATCTATTTAGCTTTTACTACTCTGCTTGCTGCCCATTGGGCACCCCAATCAAGCAACCTTTTATACCAACTGTTATCATTTCTTCTTTCCTACCCACTTCTATTTTTGTCATTTCATCACTTCTTTGTCTATCCTTTGACCATTGTTGATCCCTCAGAGTCTTCCCTTGCATTGATCTTTTTATTGATCTTTGTACATTTCTGTGCTTGCTTTCAAGTGATCTTTGTTAATTTCTATGTTTTGCTTCTTTACATCATAACTAGCAATATATATTCATCATGTACTTTACAATTTAAGCATATGGACCAAGTGCTTTTCATTATATCTCTTGTTAAATGTTTTACACCCTATCATTAGATGTCATTGTATTTCATTTTCATGATCTTTTTTAAATATTATCATTTGTACAAAGTATATGCATTCTTGGACATCTTCCAGTTCTTCATTCTCTATTTTGATGATCATTTTTTGAAACATTGTAATCAAACATTGCTTCTGTTTTATTTCTGGTCATTATAAGACCTAAACCAAGACTTTCAATGTTTAGGTTGTTTAGTATTTTTTTATAATTCCTCGAATGATTTTGATAACAGTAACATTTCATTACCAAATTTCTCATATTTTAAAGGTTAGTTCCATTTTCAGTTCATTTTATTGAAAATACTTTCAATGGCTTTTGTAAATAATTTATATGAAATTGTATCCTCATAGCTCATTCCATTTTCAATCTTTCTTTTATTTGTGTAACCATCTTGATTTATTACAGGATATTTAAAGTATTATGAGATTGTTAGACTTTTTGGGAGATAATGATTTTCTGATTAACCTGTATTTGGATGAGTGGTGGATTCATACCTTTCTAAAGATTATTTGTGCATAACGTAACTTGACTGAAACTGGTACATGGCTCTCTGAATTCCAGTTATGAGCCATTATCCATTATGCCACCTGCAGCACCTGATATTCCTTAGCAATCACCTATCTAGTTACTGGCTAGGCACAATATTGCTTAACTTTGGTGATCATATGATAACCAGTGTTTCAATGTGATGTGGCCATAAGCTCTATGTACTCAAATTATTACAATACTGTTACTGTATATATTGCAAATAGGTTTTATACAGTTTTTATTAATACCATGCTCTCATGATGAATTAAACATTGCTGTACATTTGAACAAATCAAATAGCTTTTCATAGTCACTGAAAACTAAACCCAGTGGTTTATTATATTCTGATGATTTTTCAGTCAGCTGATCTATTCTTAAGTAGCCATTAATAAAATCCATCTGTTTGCATGATTGGTTTTATATCTATGGTATTTGTTATTCTGTAAGTACTTTTGAAAATTATAAGTTGTATATGTTCACTAATAATATAATAAGAGAATAGATACCCAGTTCTTTATTATATTTATTTTTTTATAAAAGAGATTTACTATTCTTAGACTACAGTTTTTATATATATTTCTTTTGGGTGTGGAATGCTTCTTCTGCACCTTTCAAAAATTTGCAATAAAGCTCTCCCCCATCTTGCTTTTCTGAAATACAAAGGTTATTTCATTTGTTTCAAGAATGTTGTTAGTATATACCAGTGTGATTTTCAGTGGTATTTTAATTTTAAAAACATAGAGATTTGCATAGTACTTCTCACTTATTCTTAACATATTGCACTTATATTTCATAATTTCTCCATTTATCTCTTTCATTACAAGACACTCTGTTATTTATCTAAGTGGGTTTTGCTGATTTGAGCATATTTCAAACTCTCTCTCATTTCCTCATAGTTGCTTTCCAAGTTGATCATTTTTTTTTAGTGGCCCATTTTTTTATTGATTAGTTTGTTCAATTCTGCATTTTCAATTTTATCTTTGTTAGTATTTATGACCATATTTTCAACTCTTTTATCAGTTCTCATGTTGACTATTTCCCTTTGTTATTTCTGTTTTCCCTATTATCCCTGCATCATCCTTCATTTTAATTACCAATTTGATGTTCATATTTTCCATGCTATTTCCATTCATTCACATTCTTGATTTCTATCTGATATTCACTTATGCTCTTTGACCTTGGCATATTAGCATATGCTCTCTTTGACCTTGACGTATTAGCATATGCTCTCTTTGACCTTGACATATTAGCATATGCTCTCTTTGACCTTGGCATATTAGCATATGATCTCTTCTTTAGTATCATTCTCAATTTTAAAGTCAAATTTAAGTCTGCCAGCTTCTACTTTGTAATTGGTTCCTATATTAACTTTGTTCATAATGGTTACACCTTTAACATAACTGACTTTGTCAGCAATTATGAAGTCAATTTTATAATTTTATTTCTCTTTTTGAACTTTTCCAACTTTATCATTTTTGAAGAAATGTATTTATTATTGTTACATTGTATCTAAGAAGTTAACTAACATTTCACCCATCTCATTACTCTTCCTTATTCTAAATGTTCCTACAGTAGATTCTCCTCTTTTCTTGATCCTATATTGTGTTAAAGTTGTCCATTAAAATAATGTAATGTGTTTTCTTTTTGTATATAATGCAACTGATGTTATCATAAAACTCTTCAATTTCCTATTGTAAACTTGTTGCAGTTACTTGGATTATTTTACAAAGATCTTTTTTGCAATCTGATTAATATGTGAGCAATGAAAAGTTTTTAGAGAAAATGAAAACAAAAAGGACACTTATACTTAACATCAGAAAGAGAAAGTTGAAATTTTTAGTGATAAGAAAATTAGACTCTGAGAGGACATATTGAAAGTAAGAGGAACATAGTAGCACCTGTTTAATAAGCTTGTGTAAATTGTTGGTAGAACATAGATTAAAAGAGATAGCAAAAAGACAAAATTTACTAAGAGTTACACAAGAACATTCTGGAGGGACACAACACATAGAAGAAGAAAAAGTCAAAACTTTGTATTTTGATAGTGTTATATTAAACATTTGGTTGCGAGAGAAAGGAATAACAAGGATTAGAATTTGAACACCATTTATTATTAGTATATACATGGTGATGTACAGATATCGAATGGTGATCAGGGTTAAAAAAGAAAAGCTGGGTGTGCTGTTGTACAGATACTGCAAAATAGGTGTAATATCTGTTTCTGGTGTATTGTCCAGATGGTGATCAGTGTTAAGAAGAAGAAGGCTGGGAGTTGACCTATTCTTTGTGCTGGCCAAGGTCACAGGGTATGGTCAGTGTATGTATTGGTTATGCTGAGGTGATGGCATTGAATTGGCGAGGTGTTGCCTTGGAATGGTTAGCAAAGCTACAAATCTGACTATGATGATACGAGGGTGCAAGTGTGAGTAGTCAGGAGAAGTTGCAAATCTGACTTTGCCGATGCAGAGGGTGCAAACATTAAGTCTAGAGAAGTCTGCCAATGTGGAGGACATGAGTGTTAAGAGTCAGGAGAAGTTACAAATCTGACTTTGCTGATGCAGAAGGTGCAGCATTAAGAGTAGAAGAAGTCATGAATCTTGCTGATGCAGAGGATGTGAGCATTAGGAGTCAGGAGAAGTCACAAGTCTGACTTTGGTGATGCAGAGGGTGCGAGCATGAAGAGTCAGGAGAAGTCACAAGTCTGACTTTGCTGATGCAGAGGGTGCGAACATGAATAGTCAGGAGAAGTCACGAGTCTGACCTTGCTGATGCAGAGCGTGTGAGCATGAATAGTCAGGAGAAGTCATGAGTCTGACCTTGCTGATGCAGAGCGTGTGAGCATGAATAGTCAGGAGAAGTCACGAGTCTGACTTTGCTGATGCAGAGGGTGCGAGCATGAAGAGTCAGGAGAAGTCACAAGTCTGACTTTGCTGATGCAGAGTGTGCGAGCATGAATAGTCAGGAGAAGTCATGAGTCTGACCTTGCTGATGCAGAGCGTGTGAGCATGAATAGTCAGGAGAAGTCACGAGTCTGACCTTGCTGATGCAGAGCGTGTGAGCATGAATAGTCAGGAGAAGTCACGAGTCTGACTTTGCTGATGCAGAGTGTGCAAGCATGAATAGTCAGGAGAAGTCACGAGTCTGACTTTGCTGATGCAGAGTGTGCAAGCATGAATAGTCAGGAGAAGTCACGAGTCTGACCTTGCTGATGCAGAGGGTGCAAGCATGAATAGTCAGGAGAAGTCACGAGTCTGACTTTGCTGATGCAGAGTGTGCAAGCATGAATAGTCAGGAGAAGTCACGAGTCTGACTTTACTGATGCTGATTGTGCAAAGGTGACAATGGTGGGTTGCCAAGGTGTTTTCATGCTGAAGCTGGACAGCTAAGATGTTCAGTCGAGCCTGGGAGCAGTAACGGTTGGTGAGAGGAGCAGTCATGTTGAGAGGTGGCAGTTGTGGCAACAGCAGTGCCCTGCATGTCAGCTGCTGGCTCACTGGACCACAACTATGGTTGTCATGGTAACAAGGTCATAGCAGCAGTAGCACTCTGTGTAAAAATCAGTGGCCTGCTGGCCCTCCACTGACTACTTTTAATCATGTCTGGTAGTCACTAGGGGCATCTCTTTTTCCGGTGGGAATATTTGTGATTGGCCACTGCCAGAGCTTGCTTCATAGACTGGATGTGATGAATGGAGACTATGCACAGAAAATGACTTATTTCATTCTCTGCCTTCATGATATTCATATCCAGCCAGCATGCAGAATGAATTAGAAAGATATCTAATTGCAATGGAGTATGACACTTGCAATGCTATCTCTGACTAAAACTCCTCTATTAGTAAACTTGTTATTGTCTTTGAACTAAAACAGATGTTGACTTTCAACCAAACAAGATTATTTCCTTTTGTGTCAGTCTCACTAATAACTACACCAAGCCAGGGGGCTTTGATTAGTTCCAATATCAACAGTTCTAATTTGTAGCCTTTACCTCTTCTTTTAAAATTATAGGTGTATAACCACAAGTACACATATTTCATATGAACATTGATAATACTTTATTTAAATACTCATGATTTAACAGAAAAAAAATTAATAGACTGGATCTCCATCTGTGATGTTCTGCTCAAATGCTCCCAAAACAATCACAGGCAATTATAAATGGACTGCTTAAAACAATATGGAGTAAAAAAAAGTCCTGAAAAAAAAGGCACCATTAACCACTTTAAAAGCCAGTTAGCATCTGAAGGTTATGCTGTGTATCTTGTGGAATTGGAAGAGCATTGTTTATCATGAGCTCCTTCTGACAATGAATTCAGATAAGCATTGCTCCCAATTAAACAGGCAGCAATTGATGAAAAGCGTTTGTAATTAATCAATTGGTAGGGTGTCATCTTCCATCAGAACAATGTCACACCTCATATCTCAGACCCAACAAAAATTGGTAGAGCTTAATTGGGATGTCCTACTACACCTGACCTTCAGCTTCAGATTATCATTTATTTTGAGACCTACAAAACTCTCTTAATGAAAAGAATTTCATTACTCTGGAAGCCCATAAAAACCCACTTAGGCCAATTCATCATCCAGAAAGATGCTAGTTTCATGATTTTATCCCCCTGAAGCTTGGATGTAATTCTGAAGTTACCTCAAAGCTGGTGAACGGTAGTGGAAAAAATATCCCATATGTGTTTAGATAAATCTATGTACAAATATCTAAATATGGCTTTGAAATTCACTTAATAATTGTACAAACCTTTGTTCTGACCCAATATAAATAGATTTTATATGAAAATATCCCTAGTATGATGAACTGCCAATAATGTTGGAATGTCATTGGAAAAGCTCCAATAACTAATTTAGTATAAATAAATACAAAAAGATCAAGCTTTGTTTTCAGTGAACTAAAATGACTATGCATAGAAGGATATGGAATCAAACAATTATATGAGGGTCATTTTTTTATCTCTAAAAGAAGGAATGGGGATTCAATTTTCAAGGTTTAGAATGGAGAATAAAATGTAAAAAAGAGAGAATAGTTCTTGATTAAAGAAGGCAGTCTTCGATTAGATGGAAAAAAAAATCCAAGATCTAATAAATGTAATTTAACTTTAAGAAAAGGAATAAAGAAATGATTTTTCAACAATAATCAGATTAAAATAATGATTCTGACTGTCAGTTTTTACTTTTAGTTTTCTTTTGTAATCAGTAATAGAAATTGATTTTAGGAATTGGATACACACAACAAATATATAAAATAAAATTAAGTTAATATTTAGGAAAATTACCTGCTGCATATGTGTGGGAGAAATGGATGTCATTTTGGTTGGGAGACTTTAAAAATCTATCCATCAGTGTATTGTACAGTAGGAGCAAACTCCAAAATTATTTTATGATATGCTGAACTATTACCTGAACATTTATAGTATACAATCAACTCTTTTAAACATGCACAGACAAAACACTGAGAGGGAGATGTACATGCATACACAAATGTATTTTCAGAAATTCTTTTGATTTTAGCTTCAATTTTTTATTCTGCTTCCTTTTTCCTTTCTTTTTTCCCTTTTCTTGTCAGAAAACAAAAATACTCTGCTTTATTTTCTTGCCAATAATAAGTCATATAATTTATAATAGTGGCATGGAAATTATGACGCTATATTGAATTCAAGTGATATCACTATTTGAAGACAAAATTACTTTGGAACTGAGAAAAACAAGTAAAAAGAATAATGAAAATAAGAAAATAAACAAGGGATGACCAATTACCACACAAATCAACAGACCATGCAAAAATGTCCATTTACTGCTCTAAGTAAAATAAATTAATCAGCACTTCTAATCCTGTCAAGAAGCCTTAGCAAGTGTGTGGGGGTGTTTCTCTGGTTTTAAAGTATAAAACTGGTTAGTTAAAAATTTACTGGTTAAAGGAAACCCAAACACAGTGATGTCATTTTTCAGCCTATGAAATGAAAGTGAGTTGATATTATTATTGTTTTTTTATAATTTTAATACTTATATATATGTGTGTGTGTGTGTGTGTGTGTATGCATGTTTATATATATATATATATATATATATATAATATTATAAGTTTACTTATTTAAAAATATGGTTCTATTGCTACACAGAAATTACCATGTTTCAAAAACAAAAGCTAAAAACTTAAAATTCTGTTCTTCAAACATGGCAATTCCTGTGTAGCAATAGAACCATATTTTTAAATAAGTAAATTTATAGTATTTCTGCTCTGTAGATTTGCACTGAGCACTGTTTTGTAAAAAATAAAAATATTAAAAATACTGGATTATATATCTTACTTATTCTTTCTCTTTATTATATTATATATATATATATATATATATATATATATATATATATATATATATATATATTTCATTCACATATTGTTGTTCTCACACTTTAATGCTAAATTTTCTGAATTATTCATTATTAGAGAATGACTTCAGGTTATAACACAAAAATATGCATTTGTTTATATATCAACAGGTGAACTGAAAGTTCATTTTAAATCATGCCACACTTATGAAGAAAGACCTGCTGGACAGCATCCATACTATACTTATGGAGTGGTATGAAGGTCAATGGATGGGATGAAAATTCATTTTTAGATAACATCTGTGACAATGGAATATATGAGAACATTTTTTCATTTTTTCAAACATGGTGGATGTCAACTTGTATGTCATATCATTTATATCAAAAATAGAAAAATAATAATGTAAGTGGATTTGTTAACAATTTAAATATGTATTTCAATTGATTCAAGATTCAATGTACAAATAGAGCAATATTAAAGTAAACACTCATATATAAAGATCAATGCATGAACAGGTTCCATAATAATCAGACTCCATATTAATAACTCTGTATATCCTATTTGTTTAATGCAGACCTGTACTCTCACATGCATACAATTGTGCAGGTGCTGTCATACATTATTCCAAACCTCTTGTACCTAATGACATAATGCAGCAAGAATTGTAGGTGGGAAAATGGAATAAGTCAGACATCAGCCTATTATGTCTGACTAGAGAAGTCACTGAACATCTTTCATTGAATAGCATGGGCATCATGAGAGCAGGCATTATTATGCTGGAACAACACATTGTCTTCCAGCTGCAAGAATGTTAACAGAGTGTATTGAATAATTGCATTATTCAGAGATTTCTCCATAAATACCAAAGGCAACTATCACCCCCATATCATAGTGCCAGCATTTGTGCGTCTCTGAATATATATATATATATATATATATATATATATATATATCCTAGTAAGTTTTTAAATTGGCTCAAAAAATTTATCTTTTATACTTTAAATAAGAGAACATTATTATAGTTTAAAAAGAGTGAGACATGTTTTTTTATTACAAATTTTTTATGCCAAAAAGATAAAAAGCATTTTATGATTAAATTTTGCTCTTGTCAAACTATTCTCCTGTAGCCTTGATTACTACAGCATACATTTTTTTCATTCACTGCAAAAATTTCTCAACGTATATGTTGGATAATTGATTCCATTCTATTTTCAATAAATCTTTTTCATTTTTTTCATTCTTCTGTCAAATCCATCCCGGTCTAACTCTGGGAGTGCCTTCAAACTTTTGAACTGTAGTGTGTATATATATATATATATATATATATATATATATATATATATAATTGCAACACCTTGTATGTGTTTCAATTGATTCAAGATTCAATGTATTCAAAGATTAAAGTCAACAATCACATACACAGATCAATGTAAGTACAGGTTCCAAAATAAGGCTCGTATCAACAATAATCAGACCATGTATTAATAACTCTGTATATCCTATATATACATATATATTAAAAATAGGCCCCTATATACCATACTATACTAGAATGCCAGGTAATATAACACAAGCTTCTAATTAATAAAATGAAGAAAATTAAATATTTGTATTTGCTATAAGGATTACTTAGAAATATATATTTACAGTTATGTCTTTTATTGAAAGTTCAAACAAAAAATAGTTTTCTTTATTTACTATTTCAATATCATGATTTAAAATCTTGGACATTTTCACAAACATACAGGGTTTAAGGCAAGAGTAGATAAAGAAAAAAAAACTAATACTCATTGGAAACAATCCAATAAGCACACATCATTGCAAGACCAATGTTTTACATTGACTTCTTTGATTTGCTTGACACTGTCAAGAAAGGGTCAGTAACACTGATTAAGTTTTGACTGTGTCTGTTGCCAGTGCACACTTTGAGATGAATATCACTTGTGTCTATAAACTGGGTTACAGTCATAGAGATTCCATTCAATTTATTGGAGCAGGTAGGTTACTGGTTAATTTTTATGATCAAAACTGACTGTTAATCAAGATTGACTTCAAAGAGATTTCTTATAATTTGTTGAACTTTTCTTTCTGCATTTATAAGAGAAAGTAACTGAAAAATAGTCTTTGACTGCAGAAAACTTAGCAGCACCATCATTGGGTTTATAATAACAATAGCTTTAAAGGGCAAAGTGACTATGAGAATATTACACTACTTGATAATACCCATTTCCTTTCCAGACCTGATTATATATAGATAAACAAATTATGGAAAATTCAGGTACTATAATGAGTAGGATATATTATTAATGTTATGGGAATATTTTCAATCAACTACAAATCCCTTTTAAGTTTACACAATTTGAAACATATCTTAACATCTTTCACTGACACCATGATGAAGCACAAAGTCAAATAATCAGGTTAATAGAAGTTGTCCTTAAGAGAAACAAACTAGGTTGTTTTATTATTAATATTTGTCTGCCTAATTGTTTGGCAATTATGGACATGTGGCTGAGTGGTTAAAATGTTTGCTTTCTAGTCATGAGACCCAGGTTCGAATCGCACCAAAGTCGATTCATCAGGAAGATGACTTTTTCATAATATTGTCCAGGAGAGGTGATCCCAGCATGCATCAATTTGGAAAGTACATGAAAATAACACCATGTGTTAACTCAAGCCTTGTGAAGGAAATTGAGTAAATGAGGTCATTGTGAATCTGTCAACAGTTGTTCTAACACAAAGTCCCAAGGGTTTGAGTGTACTGGCCATGTTCAAAAATTGATCATGCCAGATTATGTGTTCTCTCCTCCAAACTGTAAGTAAGGTCAGCTCAGCTTGGCTATAGTATGAACTACAGGTGCACTCTATAGGCTGAACAGGCATCTGTAATAGGGATTTGCTAATCACTCTGGCAGACGGGTATGCTTGGAAACAGTGGTAGCCAGCCACTGAATTGTTTATTATCATACTGAAAGAAAATGAATGTTAGCAACAAAAGCACATCACAAAGGTAAACATGTAAAAATATCGTAACTTTAGTGACTATTACATGTAATGAACTCTGTTTCATTTAGGAAGTTAAAAATTAGTGATATTATTCAACATTAATTTACATATGTTGTCACAAAAGATGGAATATATAAACATATTCAAACAGTTCTCCATTGTCATAACAAAAATGTTTGTTGTATTATTGAGTAAAAGAGCATGATTATACTATAAATTTATCAATAAAGAATTTTTCAATCAATAAATATATTCTTAAAATCAAAGACTGCTTTATAAATTACTTGATAGCTTTGTATGATAACAAAGACTTTTAATGTTTAAATTCAAACAGCAAAAACACTAGTCTTAGTTAAAGATCATATGTTAAGGAAGCAAAAGCCAAAAATAAAAATACAAACACAAGTTTAACTAAAGATAATATTTCATTTGGAATTTTGTGTAGTAATTAATGTTTATGCCCTAACTGAAAGCCTAAAACTCTAAGAGATGTTAAACAAGATTAGTCCATATGTACAATGTGTGGATAAAGTAAATTTTTGTCATATAAAGAAAATATATTAAAAATTGGAAGATATTTTTCATGTAATTTTTTTTAAATATCTATAAAAAAAACATTGACACAGAATTGAAGCACAAAAATTGATAACCTAATTTTAATTCAACTGCAAATAATTGTTCTTGTGTCTGAACATAAAATTCATAGATTTGACAGAATAAAGGGTTCATTTGATTTGCTAGGTTGTGTATAGTTTTAAATTTCAAACTGTGTATTCTGGTTAGTCTGATTAGAAAATTGTCATATTAGCTGCCTAATTCAATTTACAAGTAATATGCTAGCATAGAGTCATGTCTATTTTACCAAATCCTGTATAGTTTGATTCTATAAGGATTTAATTAATTTTACATTTTGTGAATGTTTTCTTTCTTGTTATGTTTATATTTAATATTCTTATAAGTTATTTCATCAAAAATAATATAATAGCGGGATAATTATATAGATATGGTTTATTCCCTTTTTTATTTGGTAAGTACAATGCCTAAATATTTCCTGTGCCCAACAATTAGACAGCATTTACTTATTTTTGCCTGTACCAGGTAAAGCTAGGCTTACAAAGGTTGGCAATGGCCCAGATTATTCAACCGACCCTAGCTTTTCATTCATCCATAAACAAATATTGATTTGGCAGCTGGCTGTGCTACACTTTTTCAAGGCCTGAAATCTTTACATCTAGTAAAGTTCAGTATTTAGAAAAATGCCAGGTTAAACCTTGGGTAGCATGTGATACTGCACTGTGGATCACAGCTGCAGAGATGGTGCAAGCTGACTGCAGCATGTAGTATAAAGGTCATCATTTCAAGTTGGCCTTTGAAAATAAAGAAGACCAGAAAATGCCTACTATGGTCATTTGACCTTCTGCTTGCATTCTATAATAATACAAGTCAAAGGCACCATAAGGTCTTCAAAGCAAAGCAGATAGAATTAATAGAGTTGCATTCAGTTTTAGGGAGTTTATATAGAACAGAAGCTAAACATGAGTTACAGTCTCAGAAATTACTTCTGTTAGCAGTCCCTACAATAGTTTAGTGAAAATTATCATTTCTAGTTTTTTTGTTTATATTCAATGCTAAATAGAGATATTTTTGCTATGATGTTTTAGAAAAAAATGAAAGAAAATTAAATTTTCAGGCAGTCAAAATTATTTTTTTCAATTTGCATGGTTAATTTTTAAAAAATATCTGTCTATATTTCTGAGATGAGATATTGTAACTATTTACACTATTTACATTGTTTGGACAATTGTCCTCATCTTTATTGTCATATTAATGATGTTTCAGCCATTGTATGCTCTGGCCTTCTTCAGGTGATATATGATGGATTTTCATACTGAACCCTTTATTTCATCCACTAGGGTAGACTTTGCGTTCCACATACCGTGCCTTTTCTGGATATCTCATTTTCAGTTATTTTCCTTTAGTAACTCAAATCTCAAAGTTTTTGTTCACCTCTGCTGTTGCCAGGTATTGAACTCATAACTCTTTGGGTCAAGTCAAAAAAATTCAACCAACTTTTATCCACTCTTATGTGTCTTTTTTTATTTCTTCATTTCTTGAGAAAATTTAATTCTCAGTTTGTAATCATTGTTGAGATTTGATCTCAAAAATGACACTAAGCGGTTCCATTTACTTCAATTTTAAGAATATAGATCATTTGTAGAATCTTTCTTATTCATCTCATCATTCTTGTCAGTTTCAATGTCCAGAATGATTTCATCTTCATATTCTCCTGCAAATGTTTGAAATTCTGAATGCTTCAAATCTAACCATTAGTTATAACTATTGCTTACAATGATTAGACAATTTCTCAACCTTTTTTCTGGGCTATTTAGCCAAATTATAAATAATTGCAAACTTACAGTAAGATAGTCTAAAAAACACATTGCCTTCAATAACTGAAAATTTTCCTTGGCAACTTATAATTGAATATTATATAAAAATATAGATCAAAATAATATCTGAGAGATATTAATAGATTACATTTTTATAGAGAGTAAGTAGTTTCATCATACTTGAGACTCAATACAAACAATAGATTAAAAGAATAATATTAAAAAATTCCAATGTATGATCACACACAACCAATACAGAATGAGGTCTTTTCTCAAGGAGTTTGTCTTTAAAATTTCTTTTTCCCTTTTAGACCTTAAAGCAGCATTTCTCACCTGATGAACCCAGGTGTAATAATATGCCCTGAAAAGTAGCCAGGTGCACAGAACAGTAATTTTATTTTTATTTTTTTTATTCTTAAAACAATTATAAGCTTATGATCTTGTAAAGATAGAGACAAAATCATATGATCTGAACTTTGAAACTTGGGAACATATATATTCTTTTTAAAATAATAAAAATATAAAAAACCTTCAACAGTTAAGTAAATAATAACTGAACTATTCCTAGTTTCTTTTGCTTTGTTTTGCAAAATCACAAATATATATATATATATATTATATATATATATATATATATATATATATATATATATATAAGTAGACATTGAAATCAATTTAAGAGGTGACAGTCTGTTTTATGATAAATACAATTGTCAAAATATATATATAACTTTATTTTCAATATTCTATAATATTGGAAAATGCAATTTCAAGAATATATAGAAGAGGATACATATGCACATACAAAAAATGAATTATTTATTCCACATCTTCCATTAAAATTTAAAATGTGTCCCAGAGTTTTAGTTATTCTACAAGTACATCTTGATATAAAAAAGGTTGAGAAACACTGCCTTAAAGAGTAGTGCCTTTTTATCCATGTGATATTTTTCATTTGTAATCAACTTCTGCAAGCTTAAGGAAAACATCAACTATTTATCATCATGACTATCTAATATTCAAGCCTGTATAAGATATTTTTATACTGGTAGATATTTAAATACAAAATATAACAATAGGAAAACAAATTTTAAGCTAACCAATACTTACATTATGGGGGATATGCTGATGACATAGGTATTCATAGTTAGAATAAGAATCATTTTAAACAAAAAATCAATGTCCCCCACCAAGTGTTCCAAGAAATAGGAATCAAGATAAACCTTTTCAAAACAGAAACAATGATCTGGAATTGGAATGAATGCTGTGATGGCATATACTGTAAATCCATGATGAAAATCTTAGATGTAGAATTAATAAAAACTAAACACCTAAAATACCTTGATGTATGGATTGGTTATAACAAATTTAGTATCAGAAATAAGGAAACTGAATATAAAATAGGCTCAGCTAGAGGTAGTTTCACCAAACACTGCAAAATGCTACAAAACCAAAAAAACAAACATGAGAACTAGAGTCATGTTCTTAAATATTCTTATGAGATCAAAACTGTCATATGAATTTCATGCATGGTGCCAACCTGTTTATAAATACCTAAACTGTTTGCTGTATACAACTGCTTTCTCAGATCAATGACTGAATATGGCTTTGAATTAGTGATGCCTGTGAGTCTTGTCAAAAACCATCCTTCTTTGAATCTTGTGCACCGATGCTACAGAATCACAAAGAACTGTACCAAATAACAGAAACATCACTTGAGGACTTCCAACAGCAGCAACGACTAAAATGGATATAACATGTAATTCATTTGTAACATATTTTGTGTTTGTTCAACACCCAGAAGCCCACCTGTAGTTTACACTCTAGCTATGCTGAGTAGACATTAGTTTCAGTTTCTGGGAGAGAGCATATCATCTGGAGGGATCAACAGTTTAAACAAGGCCAGAGTGTTCAAATACCTGGCCACAGTGATTTGTGACTTCATGTTAGTACAGCCATTGAAGAACAATTCTGTTTACCAAACTCACTCACAAGGCTTGGATCAACCTGTAGTATGATTTTTAGGGACTTTTCAATGATTCCAAACACTGTGATTGCCTCCCCAGACCAATAGCATAAAGAAGTCACCTTCCTGACAAATTAAGCATGGTGAGATTCAAACCAAAGTCTCATGGTTAGAAAGTGAAAATTCTAACCACATTGCCACATGCCTATAAAATTCTCTCTCTCTCTCTCTCTCTCTCTAAGTAAAACTATATATATATATATATATATATATATATATAAGTGGGCATTGAAGTCAAGAAAGAAAGGCAACAGTCTGTTTTTTGTTTAAACACAATTATAGGCTGATGATCTTGTAAACCAAGTTAACAAACAACACTAAAAATATCCACAAATCTTCACCCAGATCCACAATCATTTCCACTCAGTAGCCCCTAAAAAGATTCAAAACATAACCATTACTACCCACCAAAATAACCATTAGAATAATACAATAGGTCTACCCATAATGCATCACTGACCAGTATATGACAATAGTCAAGCAAAGACAATACACATGGCCTGATGCTTATACTTAAGCATGAAACTGGGTGTTGACTTCAATATTCATTTTTATATATGCTCTATACCTGATATTGAGCACTTTAACCTATAAATATAGTATACCTTAAAAAACCTTAAAAAACTATATTTTTGTCATATATATATATATATATAGTTAGGAGTGGGTTTTTCATTTATTTGTATATATATATATATATATATATATATATATACACATAAAGTATACAAAAGACAGGCACTCACAAATAAGTATAAATTCATAAACACAATATATATATATATATATATATATATATATATATATATATATTTGCAATATTGTCTTGCATTAATGTTTGCATATAACTACAGGTGTGTGTATGTATGTGTTGCTTCAAACAAAACAGAATGTAAAGATGATCTGAGAATATAATGATAAAAACAGCAGATTAGAATAATTGTCAAAGAAAAACAATATTAATGTGTCTGATGAAGAAATGCAAAGTGAAATTTGTTCAATGGGCAGGCAAAGAATAATCAGATATGACAAATTCCATAAGATAACAAATATTGAATGGTTAGTCTAAGAATACAAATGGAGAGTTTTAGTTAACCTTTTGTCTTTGATTTTTGTTTCACTTCAAGATTTTCCAGTGAGTTGTATTTCAATTTTTCTTTGGTTTCTGCTTAAGTTTTTATTTTTATTTAAAAAAGTTGAAAGCCACAAAAGTTAATAGCAAAAGTTGGAATGAATGTTACTTTCTAGTGAGTAAAGAAAACAATATGATAAACATAAAAAAGTATGTATTTATATCTACTGAAGCCTCAAACATAAACTGTCTTATTATTTTAGGAAAATAAAAGAGATGAGAATAAAAATGAAAGGAAGAAATTTGAATCAAGCGATAATCAAGGAAGAAGAAAGAAAATGAGAGAGAAGGAATACGACTGAAAAAGAAAGAAATAAAAAATATAAAGAGAGAGGGGAAAAAAGATGGAATCATGAAGGAAAGATAAGCATTAAAGATAGAAAATAAAATAAAGAGAAAACAGAAGAAAAACTGAAGAATAAAATGATAAAAGAGAAATTGCTTTATTTAACCATGGATTATGTATTTATTATAGCTTAGAAAAATACCATTTATGTGCAGACATTTTCATATCAACTGGTCAAAGTGCTAAAGGGAAGTTATTTGTTGCCTCAGGTAAGTTTCATTCTACAAAATTTGGACACAAAAAGGACAAAGAGGAAGTTTTCATAAGTGGATGGAGAAGATATTTTCCCCCAAAAAAATATATAAACACTATCATATATTCATATATCTATCAATTTAATTACAGATTTATTTATTCAATGTAATAAAGTTATGCAACTCTGTAAAAACAGAAAAAAAAACTTACATAAAGAAACTGTATGTCTAGAAGGTGAGTCATTAACAGGCATTATATACACATTTTTCTATTCATACAAACATGCAAGGAGAAAATATATTTGGATTCTTACTGAGACATATGTCAATAGACATACTTGGGTGTATATGTGCATGCATGTATGCAGTTGATTCAGTAAATGACATATGTCTTGAAGTTTCTACTGTGCAGAAAAGTGAAATGAAAGAAAAAGCATACAGAGAAAAATAACAGAGACAAAATAACACAAAAGTGATCATTTTGATGTAACCTTTGACATTTAATACAAAATAAGGTAAAAAAAAAATATGCTTATTTCCTTTATTTTGGATGAACCTATCAATAGAGAATTCTGAAATAATTAACATATTTTGAGAAAAGATTTTTTTTTATTCAAAATAATCTGACACTAATTTGCCTATAATTAATCCACTTCAGATTTTAAGTTTGATTATATATTAATATGAATCTTCTGCTATTCATGAGCTACTGTGAGCAGACAATGTTTTTCCTAAAAAGGTACAGTGGGTCTGATAAACTAATAAATATATATTTGCTATCTGAGATTATTAGTTTAAACTTTTATTTTTAACTTTCTCTTTAAAATATTATTTTTATAAGATTTTTACCATTTTCATTTTTTTTTATTCTATCATTTATTTCACTTGACAATTCTACATGTATCACTGAATTTTAATTTTTTGAGTAAATATTTAACAAATTGTATGTATGTTTATGAAGAAATTTTTTTTATGTTCATAATCCAGTGTCAAGATATTAATCATGAAAATGATTGTAATTATTTATTTAGCAATACAACAAAATATACAAGCATATATCTATATACATAGAATTGTACTTGCACATAAAAACAACATGCACACATACATGACTGAACATCCACACATTCACATACCTGACTGAGCACACATGCACACATGTATCACTGATTTTAATCATATCTATATATTTACACACCTAAAATCCTGGATACAAAATTGCTATATATATATATATATATATATATATATATATATATATATATATATATATGTGTGTGTGTGTGTGTGTGTGTATATATATATATATATATATAAAGATAATTTACATTATTACATTTAGACCGATGCCATCATCTTTATTTACTACGATCACAATGTGTTTAGTTTATTGTACCCTCTAGCTGTCTTCAGTGTCTGTCTATTCGGGTGACCTTCAAAGAATTTTAGATTGAAACTTTTATTTAATTCATGGGGCTAGATTGTTCTTATTCCACTGTATACATCTAGGGACATCATATCTTCTTTTTAGTACAATAGTGGTATAATAATTCTTTTTAGTACAATAGTTTAGTATAATAATAT
>CAHIKZ030003456.1:0-93184 GCA_903632075.3 Acanthosepion pharaonis | reverse complement strand
GGTTGATAAATCGTTAAAAAAAAACACACACACACACACAAATCAATAAATCAACATTTAAGGACATTTATCTACCAGAACAAGAAAATGGCTCTCAGGTTTCCATACCGGTGAAAACAAGCATTAACGGTATTCATTTATAGGGCATATAGCGTAAGTGATATATAATTTTCCCTGTTGCCTCTAGCTTAGACGTTCGAATTGGCGATGGTTTATTTGTTATTAGCGTGAAAAAAAATTACCAGGAAAAAAAGCAATTCAAGTCACACTGTTCATGATTAGTTAATGATGCCTTTGTTTTTCTTTTTTAAGTGTTTATTATCTAATTAAAATCTCTCAATGTATTATTTCCTTTTTATGTTTGCAGTTTTGCCCAGCATTTGGAGCGAGGGCGGCGCTGCAGCCATGCGCAACTTCCTGCGTCCGGGCAAGCAGTTCCGGTTGATTAGTCGCAGTGGTTACGTCAACATCAAACAAACGGGCATCAGTAAACGCAATCAAAAGTTCCTATCGGATTTCTTCACCACTCTTATCGACGTCAAATGGCGTTGGAATTTATTAATGTTTGTCGTCTCCTTCATCGTGGCCTGGTTGCTGTTCGCCACCTACTTCTACCTTCTGGCCCATCTGCATGGTGACTTCGATGATGACATTCCTGAAGACTGGGTACCTTGTATCCAGAACGTTCATTCCTTTACTACAGCTTATTTGTTCTCCATAGAAACAATGACCACAATCGGCTACGGGTCTCGGTTTGTTTCCGAAGAATGTCCCAGTGCTGTTCTGGGTGTACTTTTGGAGTCCATTTTGGGAGCCGCCTTGCAGGCAGCCCTGTGTGGCTTGGTCATTGCGAAAGTGAAGCGAGGTAAAAAACGCTCCTGTACGATTTTGTTTAGTAAAGTGGCATGTATTGTCGAAGAGGACTTACAGTATAAGTTTGTTTTCCGTGTCGGAGACATGCGCAAATCCCACCTTATCAATGCGTCGGCTCGTGGCTTGTTCATCAAGAAAACGTTTTCCAAGTCTGGCAACAACATTCCTGTTGAGTATTTCAACGTCAGCTTCAAAGCAGAAGACGGACACAGTCAGCTTTTCCTCGTCTGGCCCACCAACGTCTATCACGTAATCGACGAGACTTCACCTTTTTACAACATCTCGCGTGACAGCCTACGCCACGAGAACTTTGAGATTGTGATCATGCTGCAGGCCGTAGTGTCAACTACCGGTCGGACAGTGCAAGCGAAAACGTCTTATCTGCCCTGGGAGATAATTTGGGGTCATCGTCTGGAGCCATTGGCGACTTCGACAGATTGCAATGGTTCGCATATTGTAGACTTTACTCATTTTCATACGACCTACCCGGTTCCAACACCCTGGTGCAGCGCGCAGACGTTCAATTATATTACAAAATCAGGTCGTTATACACCTGAACTTCTACTTAACAGAGATGACATGGGAGAACTTATTAAAGAAAATGAGAGTTCGTCAGCCAATAAGACATACACTTTGCTTGGATCTCTCCCTGATCTTACCCACCGAAACTGGATGTGAGCAGTAAATAAAAATAAAAACAATTTCCATTTATATATATTTCCATCCTTTTTATACATCATTACTCAATAAAGCTCTCTCTCTCTCTATATATATATATATATATATAATATATATTTGCGTAAAATTTATCGATTTAAATGTGCATTTTTGTGCCCTACCCCCAAAACTTGCTAAAATCTTTTTCTGAATTTCTGGTATGAGAAATTATCATTTACATTCAGACTATTATCCTCATCTTTTTTTATGTCAACGTTTCGGCTGCTGTAACCTTCTTCAGTTGCTTGTCGACCCGGATAAACTTTAGTCGAGTGAATGCAGTCAAGTGTGTCAGCAGTAGGTAGATTATGCTTAAGGCTACAAGTTTTATTCTTGATTGTCCCACGAGACAATAACCTATTAGATTAAAATTAGTTCGTGAATTTTGTGACATAGGAATTGAGTTTGATCTCTGGACTGGATAGTGCAGTCTTAAACACACTGGAAAACAGGCAAGTTATAACTGAGAAGTACAAAATAAGAACAAGACGAGAAATATCCTTAGACACGGAGAGTGGGAAAAAAAAGAGCAACCTGCCCCTGTAGATTAAATAGTGTTCAGTTCAAAAATCCTCATAGGTTACTCAGATCGACAAGCACCAAGGCCAGAGGGTGCAATGGTCGAAACGTTATGACAACAACAACAACAATGAGGACAATAGTCTGAATGTAAATTTTGCTAAAATTTTGTTTGCTAAAAAGAATAATTCATTCTTCTTGATGATCATATTTCAGGGCATTGGTAAACATACGGGTTTGAAGTTTCCACAGACTGCCTAATTGATTTGATATGACATTACCATCATCTTTAGCTGGATGTTTATTCAGCTTTAATCAGCACAGCATGAAGCCAAATGAAAAGAAAATGAAAGATTGTTTTGAATTAATTCTTCAAGTTGTGTAGGACGATTTGCCTTGAAAACCAACTTTTATCTGGACTTGAACATTGACAAAATAGGTGACAGTCTCCTGTGTTGTTTTATATCAGCATTTTCACTGGGGATTTATTCAGGGGCATATGGTAAATATTTAAGACAATTCCCTAGTTGAGAGAGAGAGAGATAACCCAGTGGAAAACCAGAATGAGAGAGAGCAGTGGCCCAGAGAAAAGAGTAAGAACAGAGATGAGAGAGAGATGTAATCTAGTGGAAGGTCACAGAGAGAGAGAGAAAAAGAGAGAAATGGCCCAGATGAAAGAGTAAGAACAGGGATGAGAAAAAAAGAGTGGTAACCCAGTGGAAGATTAGAGAGAGGGGGGTAAAGTGAAAGAGAGAGAGAGAGATGGCCAAGAGGAAAGATTAAGAAGAAGAATGAAATAAAGAAGTAATCCAATGGAAGGTCAGAGAGAAAAAGAGAGAGTGAGAGAGAAGATAGATGAAAGAACAGGATGAGAGAAAAAAAAGAGGTAACCTAGTGGAAGATAAGAAAGAAAGAAAAAAGGAAAGAGTAAGAACAGGAATGAGAGGAGGGGAGGAGGGAGAGGGGGGGGAAATGAATGAGTGGTAGAGAGGAAAAGGATTAAAAAACAAAGTCAGTAAGAGAAATAAGAACAGCCTGAAAGAGAAAGGTAGTTGTGGAATCTCTGGTGGAAAGAAAACAATTATAGAAATAATTGTAAGGAATACGTAAAAAGGTTAGGAATACAAGAAAACATGGGTAACTACTGATAAGAAAATAACAGTGAAAGGAGAGAAGATGTCAAAGAACCCCCCCCCTCACCAAAAAAAGAAAAAATTGAAATTTTTGGTAGTAGCAGCATTCTGTAGAGTTGCTAATTCTCTATAATTCATCAGCAGAAATATAAATTTTTATAGTGAGAGAAATTCTTTGCTAATCAATTAATAGCAATGTCAAAAATTTCCATTGTTTGTAATTGATCTGAAGAGCTACTATGAGAGAAATTCCCATCAACAACAGTTAATGGGTTATTATTAATGGAGTGGATTGCTGTATTTATAACATCAAACAATGATGAACAAGCTTCCCACCCTATATTTATACATTCTGGAATTCTTACAATTTTTTTACAACTGGATAGGTTTTGTAATTTTTTTTTTATATTTTTGTAATAACACTATGAATAAAGAGGAAGCAAAAATTAAGAAATCGGTCAAGTTCATTATCTATAAAAAGATTTTAATTAAATATTTTAGTTATAAGCTCACTCACCAAAAGTTTTTTTTAAAAGTACAATTATGCTTTTTTCTTTAAATTACAAAGAGAGTAACAAAAAAATTCAGCCTGACTCAACAAAATCTGACCAAACATCTTATTTTTAGAGGGTTTGCATATGAACATACATATACTTTTCTGTTGATGATACAATCCTATAATGTGCACCCTCCTAATGTTTATTGATACCCAACTAAGAAAGTTGGTCTAGCAGTATACTTTGTGATATCTAATCAAGTTATTACACGTTTTGTAATGACTGCCATCTTGATGTAGACATCCATGTTAAGTCTAATGCTTAACCAGTGCAAGCAATGCATGCTTAAAATTGTGTGTAAAGCTCAGCAAATCAGCTACCAAGACCCAGGCAAACCTTTAGGTAAAGTTTTTGACGATCATGCATGTTTCAAGGTCAGTCAATCCTCAGTTCAAGATGATGGGCATTGAGGGTGATCAATCAGCAGTGAAACACCAAAAAATGTGGGCAAAAATCACATGACTGGAATTGATTATGGGGCCTACAAGGAAATACTAGTCAAAGAAATTTCCCATAACACCTTGTATGTATACCACGTCCTTTTTATATCAATACATTAAAAGGGACATCTGCCACTTATCTTAACACACACAATATATATATGGTGCGATGGATAAATTGTCATTTTATATTTTTCATTTCATATATGCATGTTATTTGTTTTTGTCAGCTGTACAGTATACTATATCTGTGAGAAAAAGAGCACCCTGACACAATTCACTCTGCCAGAAATTTGGAAATGGCGTGCTCTAATACAAATGTTTCAAAGTGTTTGGGTGTCAATTTGAAGAAAGTGCAGAGGATTCGGAAAGAGTTGGATGAGTGTAATGGTGATTATGAAGGTATTGCCAGCTCAGAAAACTCATTTTGATAAGAAAATAACTCCTGAATTTGTTGATGAGGGCCTCAAACTTAACATGGATGTCTACATCAAGTGCCTTGAACAGATAGGGTTTTCCAGCAGTGACCTTGAGCACTATGTCTGGCAACAGGACTGCACCTTGCCACACAAGCAAGAGAACCCAGTCATGCCTGTCAGACAATTCCTGCAACCACATCATCCCTTATATCTAGCCACCTAACTCCCCAGACTTTCAACCCCATTGACTTTTGTTTGGGGTGCAGTTGAGCAAGAGGCCAACAAAAATTCTTGTAAAACCACAGGTGACCTGAAGCATTCACCAACTTAAACAAGGAGACCATCCAGAAGAGTTGCAAGAGATTCTGAAGTTGTCTGAAGGTTGTGGTTGATTTTATTGAATAAATTTACTCTTTAGCATTTCAAGATATTTTTGTGTAATTTTGGTAAATATATCTGTTAAAATGAGATGTCAGTGTTATTTTCATTTTTGCATAATTTAGACAATTTATCCATCACACTCGTGGGTGTAGTTTTTATATATAAATGTCATTTTGTTTTTAATCCAAAATAATTTCCTATAACTATAAATGTCATTTTTAGTTGGTACACGTGTTTGAATTGCTATCCAGGTTTTGTTTTGTTTTTTTAAATTTCTTACATTAGTAAAATTAATAACAACCATCCTTAATCCTAGTCCTACTAAAGAAAAATCAGGCCTCTCAACAGGAATTGAACCTGTATCCCATTTTCCAGAAAGGGCTTAGCAGGCTGAGCATCACCATATTTTTATTCAAAAGACACTTTATTTTTCAATTTAAATACTAACAAATACTCTGTTAATGTTTTCAAACAAATCAATCTTAGATAAAAGTTCATTAACCCTTTTCAAATTATTAATAAAAAAGTAAACTTTAAATTAAGATATATTTAATTTAATCATTTTTTTCAAGCAAAATCTATAGCAAGCCTTATTTCTTGGAAAATATTTGCTATTTATTTTGGAGGGGAATTTAGATTTCTTTTTTTTTAAGTAAATAAAGTTTTACTCAAACATTACATTAAAGAAGCAAAAATTTCTCTGTAAATGAAATTACTATTTTGAAAGTAGAAGCAAGATACATTCAGAATTTAGTTTTGAAAGGCAATTATTTTTAAAATGGATTATATTTGTGTGTGTGTGTGTGTGTGTGTGTATACATATATATAAATAAAAAACACTAAAATTAGCAGAAACAGGCATGACTTACAGTCAACATTGTGTTGAATATCTGTTTTACAGAAGTATATTTTGTTTAAATTTTCAAAAAATAAATTTGCTATAGTTTTTTGATTTAATGAAACCATTTAAATTGTTTACTTTTTCATGTTAGTAACACAAAAAAAACCAAAAAAAAAAAAAACAATGAAGTTTATTTTTTTAAAGATTGAATAAAAAATTATTTTCCATAAGATGAACTAAAAATATTAAGTCAATAATACACACAAAATTATATTATATTATATATATATATATATATATATATATATATAACAACTGCCCTTTAGAGTGATACTGAGTTTGTGTTGGGGGTTGAGGTCCTGGTGTACAAGTCTGTTAGTGTGAAAGTCACCAAATTAGGGGTTTACAGGTGGTTATCTTCAGATAATGTCCTTTATCCAAATATATACCAATTTATGGCCTTTTAAAAATGCATGCAAAGATAATTAATACAAAAATACATATTGCATGTACTGATAAAATTTATATCTCCTAAAATAAAATATACACTGTTCAAAGAGTTCATAAGATCCTATAAAAGTTCTCATGTTTAAAGTCTTTAAGTCCTTTGTGTGTGTGTGTGTGTGTGTGTGTGTATTTTTGAGAGAGAGTCTTTGTTAATTTGTATGCAAGTATTTCTTGGTAGTAATTCTTTTGACCGTGGGATTTTTTGGTGTCCCAAAGCTTGAGGGAGAGCAGATGAAATGCTTTTTAGCAGCTGGTCCAATCCGTTTGCCTGATTATCAATATCTGTCTTAACACTTAAAAAAAAAAAAAAAAAAAAGGCAATAGAATTCATTCCCAAATTGTTCTTGATTGGTTCCAAATTTATTTTGTCATTAATTACTGTAGTTTAGTTTTAGCAGGACACACAAAATATTTGAATAAATAAATAAAATTTTTCAAATAATTATAATACTCTTAAATTTGCTTTGTCGTTTTAATATTCAATTTTGTTTTTAAGTTATGCCTTTATTTACTATAGATGTGAAAATAAATTCAAGAGAATAGAAATTTTAAAAATACATACATGTATAGCATTTCAAAAATATCAAAAGTAAAGACGAATGATAAGAGAATAAGAATTATTACTCTTCATTTTCAATTCTGAGAATTTTAAATGCATTCTAATGCATTTTAACTTCGCAAATCCAAATCATAATTTTTTTTTACAAAAAGCAAACTTTAGTGATACTGTCTCTTTCATATATATATATATATATATATATATATATATATAATAAAAAGGCTTAAACACTAATATTCCATGGTCATAATTTATTCCATTGGAATTATATTTTTGTATATGTATATTTTTCCATTATATATATATATATATATATATATATATATATATATATATATATATATATATAGGCACGAGTGTGTTTTTAGGGCAGCTTCTTTCAGGCACATTTCATTGAATAGGGCAGACAAGGTGCTTTGATTTTTTTTTTTTTATATACAATTTCTCATGCAATCTAATAAGGTTTTCTTTTCAGATGATAAATTATATAAAAACTTCCCAAATATTCTTTTTTATCTGAGTACTTTCGGCTATATATTTAGTCATTTTCAAGGTTGAAATATTTTAACTTAAATAAGAAATAGTTTGTTGCATGTATCTATTTATATGTTTTCATTTTCAAAACACGTTAAAGATATTGTCCATGTTCATAGTTGATATTATTGAGTGTTGGTTTTTTGTTTTTATTAATAAAGCTTCCATTATTTTATAGCCTTTTTTTGCATGTAGATGATGCAATTATATTAGCGTTGTCAACAAGTATGTTACAAATAGTGTCCGGTAGGTCTCCATGAATATTTAAATGAGATCCAATTAAGCTATGGTCAGAAAGGTGTAGAGTGAGTCTTCATGTCAAACATTGTAGTGTGGCTTATATAATTATTTACGAATTTTGATTGATCAGGAATACAATTCCTTAATCGACATTTAAATTCGTAAATAATATTTGTCCTATTTAATTTTGTTCTAAGGGGTGAATTATTAACTATAAAGGTTAGAAGTTTTAAATTTTTTTGTAATAAATAATTATTTTCCTATTGTCAACTGGTGTTGTGCATTTTTTTTTTTAATTTAAAATGTTCTTAATTCTACTTTCATCTTGTCTATAATTTTCATTCATTTGATTTTTATAAAAAATATTAATGTTACTTTTTATGTTTTTATTCTCATCATTGCTATTAGCTACCTTAGACAGATAATACCTAATATGGAAATCCAACAAATGATTAGGAAATCCGTTATTAATAAGCATTTGTTTTACATTGTTTCTTTCAAGAAAAGCATGCGAGAGGATGAATTATATATAGGTGTGTGTGTGTGTGTGTCGTTAATTAATGTAGTTGTTTAGTTTTAGCCAGACACACATAACTGGCTTTTTTTATGCATAGATTATATTGGTTATATATTTTTTTTTACAAGTGTAATCTAGGTTTCTTATCTACATAATTAATATTGCATTTAAAAATTATGCAAAGTGAAAATATTTAATGAAAGTTAACCCAAAACAAAAAAAAAAAAAAAAAAAAAAAAAAAAAACTGAAAAAAGAAAATTAATTCACCACCTGTACTCATTACTTATTAATGAGATATCCCATTATGGAAACTATGCATATTCACATACTGTTATAGATAGAGTAATGCTTCTTTCTAACATAATAGAATATCTTATTAAGTAGAGGTGATAAGGTTTCATGACTAATCAAGTTACATTTTCTTTCATTATAAAAAGAAATCTGTTTAAATAACAACAAAAAGGTCAATTCAAGTTTAAACAACTTTAATTGGTCCCAATGAGATTTTTCCTCACGTTTCACTTTGTACATTATATATAATAAAAAAAATTTTTTTTTTTAAAAAATCAGAAATGGGGTCAATAAAATCTCCCAGCAGAGTGGCAAGAGGAGTATGAAGGTAGCGGTAAAATTCCCTCCATCAAGCCACAGTCTATTCAAAGCTCAAAGCAGTAATAGAGGTAACAGCAGAAGGCCAGCAATGTCAAAGAGACATATCCAACAAGTGTCTACCATACTAGAAACCAAAAGAGATGTGCATCTTTCTCTATAATGAAACTTATTAATGGAGTGGGAGATTCCTATATATAAAGTCATGAGTCACCATAGGTTTATTCCTTCAATAATCAGATATCATTTTTAATTATAGTCATTTTTCGTGAGACAAAAATGTACTAGGAAGAGGAAAAAAAAAAAAAAACCTTTATACTCTTAATATTTTTATTTAAAAGTTTGTATCATTTCACTATATAGTTGTCGAAATTTGTGTAAGTGAAGAATAATTAAAAATGTTTTTTTAAAAAAAAAAAATTATAGTCACTGGAAAATACATTTTTTTTTAAATCGTGACTTAATTTCTTATACAGTGTGCATCAGAAATACCTCCACGATAATGATAAGACATTAGAGAGATGAAGACACCATTGCCACTAACATCTTACTAGTATTTGGGAGGCATTTCTGCCATGTCCTAAATAAGGGTCTATCATATCTTTCATACAAAGTCAAACTGTTTTCTGACAGAAGAGAACAATACACTATGAATCATGAGAATAGATTGATTAGTTTCTACGGTTTATCAACCCTTAGCAGGTTATTCAAAGTCAGAAAATATTTTTAGAGGGGAAGAAAATGATGGTTTAGTGATTCAAGTCTTACCCATAGCTGGGGGACAAAGGGGTGGATTCATACCTAGAGTATTTGTGCATAAGTGAATATAAAAACAACCAAAGACTGGAATTGGAAATCAGCTCCCCAATTTCATATTCTGTGTTATACATTACACCACCCATACATGGTATTTCCAAATAGTGACCCATCTAGGGTCAACGTTGCTTAACTTCAGTGATCATGTGGGAACCAGTGTTTCAACATGATGTGACCATAGGTCAAGAATCATTAAGAGAATAACTATATAACTCTTACAAAATAGGAACTTTATTTAGATGAAATCAAGCTTTTTCTTTTTTTAATGACAGCTTTCTGATAATTCATACTGATGTGGAAATTTAGAATTATATTTACTGTGTCAAGCTTCATAATTTAGAAATCAGAAAGGAAATTTTATCAAATATGGTAGTAAAATAATTCTATTTCAATTAATATTGAGAATTAATGTATTTTTTTCCAGGAAATTAATCTGTATCTACACGGGCTCATTTTATCTGATTTAAATAAAAATAAAAAAAAAATTAAAAAAAAAAAAGTATTTTTATTCCCGAATATTTCTTCTCTTCAAAAGATTTTGGGTGACTCATATTAAAGTTTTTGAATAGTTTTTTAATATCTGAATAGAAAGATCTGCATATCACATGTGAAAAGGTTTATTAAATACAAAGTGGCATTGTGTTCACTTTGTGAATGTATCACACCTACAAAATATGAAGTAAATTTACTAATAATCTCATTATGGAAGATATACTTCATTCTCTTCAGAAAGTGAGGATATTGAGAGAGGAGAGAGGAAAAAAAAAAAAAAAAAAAAAAGAGCCTTTAGAGTATATAAAAATGACAAAAAATAAAAAATTTTAAATGACATCTCAATTGATATACATGGGAAGCAAATCCCAACCCCCATCTGCTTTAAAAAAAAAAAAAAAAAAAAAAAAACACATTTAATTTTTGAGACCAGAAAAAAAGTTTAAGACAGATTTCTTGAAAATTAAATGCAAAAAAATTAAAAAATGTTAAAACCCAACAACAGGTCCATATTAAATTGGAAAGAAAATTTCTCATCAAAGAAATAAAAAAAATGAAGATCATAAAACAGTTCCTGGTAATGCAAATAAGCTGGGCAAAAATTTGATTTAGTACAAACTATTTACTATCAGGATAGAAAAAAAGAAAGAAAAAAAGAAAGAAAAAAGAAAGAAAAAAAGAAAGAAAAAAAGAAAGAAAGAAAAAAGAAAAGAAAGAAAAAAAGAAAAGAAAGAAAAAAGAAAAGAAAGAAAAAAAAAAGAAAATAAAAATAGAAAAAGAAAAAAAAGAAAAGAAAAGAAGAAAGAAAGAAAGAAAGAAAGAAAAGAAAGAACAAAGAAAGAGAAAAAAAGAGAAAGAAAAAAGAAAAGAAAAGAAAGAGAGAAAAAATCCAGCCCTAACAGTTTTACCATTATTTTTCCCCTCAGAATCATAAGAAGAGCGAGAAAAAAATTACTGTCCAATGCAAGTAATATCAACCATATAATTTAGAAGAGTTGTCATGAACATCACACTTTCATATTAATTTTTTTCTTGTTCATTTGTGAGTTGAATGACAATGAGTTTGAAATCCTCACTTTCTTAACAAAATCATTTTACTGTTTAGTTTTAAAATATGTATTACAATATACCTTCAAAAAGGTTATATTATAAATCTGAATTATATTTTATAAAATTGAGAATTTTTTAACATATTGCATGCTAGTATTTTCTTTTGAACAAAGCAATATCAACACATACAGAGAAAAAAATTGGCAAATTAAATTTCCCTATAGTTTTTTCTCTCATTCACCCCATTTTATTTTTTCTTTGCATAAAAGTTTCTCTTCAATAGAGATTTTGTGGCAAGGAAAAGGATTACAATTAAGATTGTAACCAAGTTATTTTAGATGGCTACAAATAAATATATTATCAATGTGTACTCTAAAATGGTTATGCTTTCAAAACTTATGAAAAAAGGTGAAAGCACAGAAATTTCTTTCACTTTGAAAAAAGAAAAAAAAAAAAGAGAGAAAGAAAGAGAGACATGGATTTATGAACAATGCTAAAAATAAAAAAATAAAAAGATTTTTTTTTAAACAGATACAAAGAAATCACATGGACAAGATATCCATCCCAGATTTATGGCACCCTCTTCAATCAAACAAAGGTGTTAATATATTGTATACTAGCAAAATTAGGTACTTGAAGGAAAATTCTGTTAATTCTAACATTACATCAATCACTTAAAATTCATTGTCCTCTTATTACAAATTATAGGCTGAAAATTAAACTCAATAACATTTACTATTCATCATCCCAGTCTTCTATCATGAACTTATGCTTTAAAAATTACCTGCAAAATTTTTTATTTTTATATATAATATGAATGAACTACCCATTTCTGAATCTATTACAATTTCATAACACAAAGATTATCGGTGTAATATTGGGCGGGGGTATAGTTTCTAATGTTGATACGACTCCATGAGGAGACACCAATGTTATTCTGATGAGATATCACAATGAGATTCACTCGGTCAAGGATGTTAACAAGCAATATTATTTGTCAACCAAATTCTTTAGAAAATAAAACACTATTTTCATTTTTGTTATTTTTAAAATTACTGAAAATAAAAATTCAAGATTTCATTTGCAAACATTTTCACTGAACATTTCTGAATATAAATAAAAAATGTCACCCCCACAACCATTTTAGCTACAGAATATATGGCAAAATTTTAATTTAAAACAATTGTCAAAAAGGCTGTTACTGAAAATGAATGTCAGATCCAAAATGAAGGATAGAAAAAAGTTTCAATTTACTTTTGCCATTATATTGATTTATATAATGCTGAAAATAGATGTTTATATTAAGCCCCAATAAATTTTCTATCAATATGAAAACTGAACAAATAGTTTAAAAAAAAAAAAAAAAACCACAATGTCAGTATACTGATGAGTTAGTGGAAAAGCTAATTTTATTCAAACTATACACTCATCCCAAACATTTATAAATGCAATCATGCAAACAGCCTGATCATTATAAACATTGAACAGAATCCATTTTCCCACAAAACCTTAGCTTTCTTCGTACTATCATTTAAAAATTGAACAAAGTTTCTGTTCCCAGCATTTTAGGTTATCACCAGAAAAATATAGTGTCCTGCAAAATGACAATCTGGTAAATGATAACTGGAATGTCTAACATACACAAGAGAAAAAAAAAGTTAAAAAGTTTAAACAAAAGCCTTTAAAATATTTCGTAACCTTTTACAAAAAGGACTGATTTGTATATGAAATATTACAACAAAATAGAAAAAAAAGACTGTATATATTTCATATAAACATTTCATGAATCAAACTTCAGAAAATAGTTTTAATTTTAAGTAAATAATGATATATATATATATATATATATATATATAATTTGCTTTCTTCTTTCAGAAAATTAAAGCTATTTTCTAAAGTTTGATTCATGAAATGCTTTAATATTAAATTAAGTCTCTAAACTGTCAGATTTTTGTTAATTTTTTTTTGGACTTTTTTCTTTCATCTTATTTCCATTTTTTGTTTTTTTAAATAAAAAGCACAAAGAAAATAAGAGAAAAGAAAAACTAGTCAAAAATTAACATCATTCAATTAATATTGGACAATACAATTAAAAAAAAAATTATAAATGCCCAAAGTAAAACTAATTGCTAGATAAAACAATACAGAAACACCTTTGCTTTCGTTTCTTTGATGTCTCTAAAACCCCAAATCCTAAAATCCAAGCATAGAAAATCTATTTGCAAAGAGAGACAACATTTCAGAACTGCACCATATAGCTGAGGCAGCAGAAGCAGACAAGTGTAATTTATTCATAACCAAAATGACTGACTCATGTTCTGGCTTAAGCACTTTGGCAGTGTTAACATTTACATGGCAACGATGAAGAGGATGATTAGAAAGGGAGAAAAAAAAAAATATATATATATATATATATATATATATATATATAAAACAGATGAAGATGACGGTAGCTGTTTGGTCAACATCACCAATCAGGTATCCATATTGGCAAGAACACGAGATATCTCAGCACGTTGACTTTGGTTCATATGTTGAGTGATATGGATTATGGAATCCATAGCCACTTCAGGATTATCTTGAATCAGGCTGAAAAATACAAACAGCAACAGTATGAATATCTTGTAGGTATTATATTACTGATATTATATTAAGATTTTAGCCCACTTACTCCCTTCACCACACTTGCTTGGTTTTAACCATTTTGTGCACTAATAAATTATTTAGAATGATGGTGTAGGGCAGTCATGACCAACCTTTTCTGAGGAGTGGGCTGCATAAAATAGCTCATCATAAAGAAGTCCACATGGCAAAAATGCAAGGTAATTTTTTTTTGATAGTATCAGTCATTTTCACTACAGGAGAGAGTTGATTTTTTTTTTGTTTGTTTTTTTTTTTTTTTTGAGAAAATATTTTTTCTATAATTAAAAATTTGAAACATTCAATGACCAACATTGTCATTAACATACAGTTTTGTGTGAGATATAAGATAAAAAACAAATAGGAAACATTTATCAATCTAACAGGTCTCACTTTAATAAAAGTGAAGCTTCAGAGATTGAGATAAAACAGACAAAAAGACAAAACTTTGGTATTTTCAGTTTTAATAAAAGTGAAACATCTTAGATTGATAAACATTTATTTGTTCTTTATCTTATCCTGTTGGATTCCAATCTATATTTGATCTACATATTATCTTTTATGATAAAATAAGAACAAGTAAGACACAGAGTACTGTTATGATTTTTGGTTAGTTCTTATTGGTCAGAGATACATGTCACATGTATCTGACCAATAGATAATATATAAATATGTGTGAGGAACATTTTGGATGTTAAAGTGTATGTAAAAGAAACACTTCTTTGTCTAGGTGTATGTTGGATAATAACGTTAATTCTCGTGTGTGTGTGTGTGTGTGTGTGTATGTGAAATGTCTATAGATGTCACCCTATGTCAGTGAAATGTAGCAAAATGTTGCAGTAATTTATATTTGGTTGGATTTTCTTTTTTATTCTCATGTGGGGAATGTCTGTGGTTGTCACCTTTGTGTGGGTCGGTGAAGTACAGCAAGATATTGTCATAATCATGTTTTGGCTTGATTTATCATTAACATATTTCAAAAAGGATTTGTATATTTTCATTATTTTATTTATTATATAGACATAAGTTAGATTAATGAATAATGGATCTGTAGAAAGATGGTGATGTGCTGTAATGTTTTGAGCATGTTTATAGTTGGTAGTAATGCTATAAATATTTTTCATAATATTTTCTCCTCAAAAGGCTATGTTCTTTTTTTTAATTAGGCTGGATTTAGTGAAATCAAAGTTATGTCCCATGTAGTTTCAGTGCAAGAAGTATCTGTTTTTTTTTTATTTTTTTGGCTATATGGATTTTGTGAGCTCTTTTTTTAGTGTTGAAGATGAAAATCCTGTTGTTTTGTAGGGAGTAACCCAATAGTAGAAGTGTGTGTGTTAATTTGAAAGACTGTTTTTGATGCCAAAATTGCTGGTTTTTCAGTGGTTTGCTGATGAGGCATTTAAGGCAATCAGCCTTTGTGGTAGAATGCTCAATATTGAAGACAGAGAGAGCGTTATATTTTTTTTTTCTTTTGAAAGGTAAAATATATTTCTTCTCCAGAGAGAAAAAAAAAATTGTTTTCTCTTTCCTAAAGCAAAAGTGGTTTACAAGTATGATCTTCCTTAATGAAAATTGCTAATGGTTTTCAATGACAAAAATGTTACCTTCGACAAAAGTTTACAAAATTCAAGAAACATTGTATTTAATCATTTTTATATGAGTTTATGTATAAGAGTGTGGGAGAACAAATGAGAATGAAACAAAATACAATTTTAATAAATGATATTTAAGCTTAAATTAGGCAAGCCATCCAGAAAGTCTTTGCCCATGACTGGCATCAGGGGGTATTATTAAGTACAAAATTTTAAAACTTTTTTAGATCAAATCTGCTGTTTAAAAAAGGATGGTTATTTATACAAAATTAATGTTACTGACAAATCAAAGATGGCTTCAAAGATAATCTATTCTAATTTGGAGGCTGAGTCATGTTCTATGGCTTAACCTTTTGCAACTTATTTAAAGCCAGAAAATATTTTTAAATTTTAAGAATTTTTTTTTTTTTTTGATCAATGATTTAGTGATACAAATCTTATAAATTAACTCATAGCTGGGGGAGAAGATGTGGATTCATACCTTTCCCAGTGGTATTTGTGCATAAGTGAATGTAACAAACCCAACAGGAATTGGAACTCTGCTCTCCAATTAACAATTCCAAACCATTACCCATTATACAACCAGTAGATTCAAGCTTACAGCACCTGGTATTCCCAAATGCTCACCCATCTAGGTCCTGACTATCAAATGACTACAGCTATCATTAAAATGATAGCATTGATAGCTGAAGCATTTTTGGCTGAAACTAGTAATGCAAATAAAGTTTTCATGGCATTCATTGAAGGAGGATTGAAAATTAACTTTTTAGAGTTTTCATTTATATAAATGGGTATTCATTTATTTTATGTATTTTTTAATGTATTATTTAGTAAAAAAAAAATTGAAAAACTTCAGCATTAATCACAAGTTTATGCCCATAACCCAATTTTGGAATGGTATACTAAAGTCAATTAACAGCCAGATTCAGTGAAAAGTAACTATCAGTGCCATTTGGAAGAAACATTATTAATAAAAAAGTAAAACCAGCTGAAATGAAATGAAAAAAAAAAAAAACATCAAATAGGCTGGTTATCAATAGAGGATATATATATATATATATATATATATATATATATATATAAGGGAGAGAGAAAATTTCCTATTTATAGGGGAGAAAAACGGGGAGGGGGAGGGGAGAGAGAAAAAAACAGGGGGGAGAGAGAAACGGGGAGGGAGAGAGAGAAAACGGGGAGGGGAGAGAGAACGGGGAGGGGGGGAGAATGAGGGACAACTTCTCAAGAGAATGGGGGGGGGGGGGAGAGAGAGGGAGATGGAGAGAGAAAAAGAGGGAGAGAGAGATGAGGGGGAGAGGGAGAGAGAGAGAAACGGGGAAGGGAGAGAGAGAAACGGGGAGAGAGAGAGAAATGGGGAGATAGAGAGAAACCGGGGGGGAGAGAGAGAGAAAATGGGGGAGGGAGGAGGAAATAGGGGAGGGAGAGAGAAAAATGGGGGGGGAGGAGAGAGGAGAAACGGGGAGGAGGAGAGAGAGAGAGAAACGGGGAGGAGAGAGAGAGAGAAAAACGGGGAGGGAGAGAGAGAGAGAGGGGAGAGAGAGAGAGAGAGAAACGGGGAGGGAGAGAGGGAGAGAGAAACGGGGGAGGAGAGAGAGAGAGAGAAACGGGGAGGGAGAGAGAGAAACAGGGGGGAGAGAGAGAGGGAGAAAGGGGGAGGAGAGAGAGAAACAGGGAGGAGGAGGAGAGAGAGAAAACGGGGGAGGAGGGAGAGAGAGAAACAGGAGGGAGGAGAGAGAGAGAAACAGGGAGGAGGGGAGAGAGAGAAACAGGGGGAGGAGGAGAGAGAGAGAGAAAGAGGGGAGGAGGGAGAGAGAAACAAAAAAAAAAAAAAAAAAAAAAAAAAAGTAAAACAAGCTTAAAATTAAGGTAAGGGAAAGATGAAATATAAAAATTGTTGAAGTGAACTAACTTTCTAACTTGTTGAATGACATGGTCTCTTTGTAAACATTTGATGTTCTCAGCAATCGCATTATGCAGGCCATCATCATCCATTTGGTCTCTCAACCATTCCACAACTGCCTTGTCATTATCCCAGAGATAAGCCTGAAGAAAAAGAATTTTACTAGTATTCCTTCTAAAATGAACTTTATTTCAATAATAAGTTAACATAAGCAAAATTTATTTAAAAAGTAAAGTTATTTTGTGCAATTTTGCTAAATCAAAATATATTAGTCTCTATGAGGTTTCCATTTCATTGGTGTGATACAAAGAGTGTAAGGGCATCATTTTTGAAATGAGAAATTTTTTTAAATAGAGCCTATTCTTTGTATCACAACATTGTCAGTCATTTGTAAAAGGATCAGTTTGCTGCTCATTTCAAGAACAGAAAAACATGCAAAAAGGACATGTCAATGTGAATAACAATGTCTTGAACATACTATATAATGTCTACCTACAAAATATCAGATCAAATATATAATACAGAAGAGAAAGAATGCATGTGTGTGTGTGTGTGTGCGCACGGGCTAGCTATCTTCATATTCAACTTTTAAAAAATGGATTGCTGTGATTTTCACATAAAATGTGTTTAAAACCAGAAAACCTGCATCATACCACAAGCAAAAGGTATAACAAAAAAATTAAGACTTCTTGAAAGGGAGAAAGAAAAATGTTTTAAAACAAAATTGAAGACAATATTATGGACACTTGAAAAAATCCTTTGATAACTAAAAACATTCCAAGATTTGTATGTGCAATAAAAAGTGAATGTAGTCTTTATCACATTAATTCCTAAATAATGATATTGCATTATCAAAATATTTAAGTAGATTCTCATAGTAGACAAAGTTTCTCAAATCTCAAACAGCAAAGAATTTGAATTAACATCAGTCTTTTTAATATGGACAATAATTTTTAACATTTTAACAATTTCATTAAAGAGAAAAAAAAAATTTTAAATAAATTCTGCAAATTAGGTATTGTTTGGTTGTTGGAAAATACGTATTTCACAAGCCTGTGAATCAAAATGTGATGAATACTTGTTTGAATTTAAATCATTTCTGTAAGGAATACAAAGTAATGACACGCCTACAGTTGTTCAGGGATAAATTATAAATCACTCACATTAACTGTAGATTGGTCCTCAACAAACCATCGCCTCAGCATTGAATTCAACTGGCCATCATGAAGATCTTTAGTAAATTGCAGCATTTTTGATTTCAGCTGACTCTCTAAGAGTCTCCTACGCAAACGCCAGTAGAAATATTCACGGCTTGTCCTCCACTGTACAATATCCTGCAAATAAAAAACAAATTGAATTTATTCATGTCTTAATGAGAAACTCAAGATAAGTTAAATTAAAAGCAGCTATCAATAAGTGAATGACTTTTCTGTTATATAAGTTTAAATTAAATTGGCAAAAATTCAGCTATAATAAGTATAATTTTTTTTCCAGGCACTTATTAAATATTGCCTGGAAAGAAAAAGAAAATGCTAATCCAATACTCCTGATTCAAACAAGAGCCTTTATTAATACATCAAAACTTTTATTCACTAACAATTACATAGATGAAAAGGTTATTAGAAGCTTTTCAGTTGAACAAAGACTTGGTTAAAAAAGAAATACACACAGACAGACAAAAGAAATACAGACAAAACACAAAAAGAAAAATGTTAAAAAAATTTTAAATTAAAAAAATTAAGAACTAATGATTAATCAGATTTTTAGAAAGTTTTTCAGCACCCCCTCCTTCAGTAACACAGTAAATTTTGGTGATTGAATGAGAGGAAATGAAGCAATAAACAAGCTGGTATTTCAGTAGCAACTGCAATCTGGTATAGATTGTCAGTTTGAACTAATTGCTCCCCACTCAATTTACCATGACTCCAATTCCATTATTATCTTCACTAACCAAGCTAAATATTTTAGGTCAAGGGAAAAGAATAATTTATGATTAGGAACTAATTTTTTTTTTCTTTTAACAAAGTTTGTTTTAAAATAGTTTTGCAGTCAAACTGAATATACCTCAGAAATTATGAATTAGATAACTTTATTGAAACCAAACATATATCCTATAATGAGTGTGTGAATTATTACAAGGAATGACACATACTGTAATGACTTCCTTTTCTGCCATACGTCCAGCAGTGTCATGTAGATCAGCAAATTCAACAGCCACCTGGTGGTAGATAGGGTGCAAGTCATTTTCTCTATTGCTCAACTTCATGTCAAGGTTACTGCGTTCATCTCGGCTCAGTTCAGGAAAATTCAGCTTTTCTACAAGTTTGCCACATTCAGGGTCAATCCGATGGATTGCTTTAACAATGTCTTTTCGCCGGAATTTGATTTCCACAGTTCCTTCAGGTTCAAGTACACCACCCCTGGAAAAATTAACAGAAACACATTATACTCGTGTCAAGGATTTGGTTTTTAAAGAAAATTACAATTATAAAGTCATCCATTTTAATTGATTGATCAATTGGTTTGTTTTCTATGACTTAGCCCTTTGGAGGTTATTTAAAGCCAGGAAATATTTTTAGATTGTAAGAATTTTTTTTGGAGATAATCATAGCTGGTGGGGAGAGAGAAGGTAGATACATTCCTTTCTTCAATGGTTTTTGCACATGTGAATTTAATGAAACCAACAGCTCTTCAATTAACAATTTCAAGTCATTATGCATTATACCACACATCCAAAGTTATAGCAACTGCCACAATTGAAATATTTTGAACATAATTTTAAGGTTTCAACTACAGATAAAATGTATTATTGGTCATTTTGCTTTAAAATTGTATTGCTAGTATTTTTACTATAATTATGTATTTTTATACTTTCATAGTGTTTTGTTTGGGAATTCACTATTTGCCCATAGCTGGGATTCTAACAGATGCTACCACTCCAGGTCAGGGTGAACCAGGAAACAGCCGCAATTAAGTTGGTCCACGCTGCTCAAAATCTCCAATCTCCCAATCAGCAGCCTTACTGCCAGATGTAGTTTATAGTCATACTCAGGACTACATTTTTATCGAAATGAGATTACAAAACAAATGAAGCCCAAATTAAATCCATAATTTTTCTCATTATCTAACACTCAGTAACCTTTTTGCATTTTAGTGGCTTTATTGGGATGAAAGGATTAAAAAAAAAAAAAAAAAAAAATTTAAACTTAATTGGAACATTTAATTAGAGATGTTTTTTTTTTTCTTTTAAACTTTACCAATTTAAGAACTCAAAATATGTTCTTACAGTTGACTTTTTACTGAAAATGCTATTTTTATAAGAGCCTGATTTTAGCCAAAATGACCAAAGAGAATTCTGAACAATACTGATTGATTCTAAGTTCAATTGCTTTTCTATTTTGAGCAGAATTATAAATGGAAAAAAAAAGAAAATCATCAGCAATCCTAATCCAATAAATGCAACAAGGAATGTTCTGTAATAAAAATGTTTTACCTGGAAAGTTCATCAGCAAACATTTCAATGTGGGTTGGATTAATAGTGGGATCAAGCACAACCCAAGCACCCCCACGTAGCTCTGCATAAGGAGGAATGTATATAATCACTGGCTTTTTGTACACCCGAAGAGCATCAACAATGTAAGAGCCAAACTTTAGCACTTGGTCATACATGTCTGGTGAAAAAGAAAAATCAGAAGAATGATTTGCAGGATTTAAATTATTCAATTTTAAAGAAAATTACAGAGAATCAAAAAGTCTACTAAAAATTGTGTTTAATATTTCATATATAATAATTATATTTGGAGGGGGAAGTAAGTGAGAGAACGAGAAAACAAGAGAGAGAGAGAATTTTTGCACATGCCCAATTAAGATGTCTTTAATCTTCATAATTTTTTGTTAATTTATTGGTTCTATGTTTTGTTTTTTTTTATTACGTCAATCTTGTCACTTCTCATGCTAAAACGTCTGAACTGAAAGAAAGTAAGAATTTATCATTTGAACCCTCCCGCTGCTCAAGATCCTGAATCTATTCCTGAATAACAATTTTCTTCTTCTAACACTCAAAAGTTTAGAGAAATTTATCATAAATCTGCTAGACTGAGACAAAAGAACAATTTGTAATTAGAAATACAAATCAGTCTTTATACACCATATGAAGCATTCTGCAAAATAAAAACAAATTTTTAAATAAAATTCTACCTTTCATGCCCCCAGAAAATCCTCTCCAATTGGCAAAGATTATTAATGGTAATTCTTCTTGGTTGAAATCTTTTATGGTCTGAGCTGTTTTGTAGGCTGAATCAGGGAACCATACTTGACCAGCTTGTTGGATATTCTACAGTGAGGGAGAAAAACAAAAAATTAAAAATGTCTAGTATTATGAAATTCAATTTAAAAATTACTATACTTATTTTACTGGCATTATGAGAAAATAAGTTTTAAAATTTTTGTTTAGATTGGATAAGAAGTTCACAAATTTTCAAGTAAAATGTGCCTGCTAACCTTAAGAAAAGGTAGGCATTTCATTCTTTGAAGAACTTTATCAAGACAAATATAGATTGATGTTTTGTGTGCAATTTTATACTTTCTGGGTAAACATGTTTTCTTTATTTTTTTTTTTTTTTTTTATTAGATATATGGTTTATATATAATAAAATACATTATGTTTTCTATGAATGCAGGAAGCAGCCTAATTTGAGAAACGGATACATTTTTGAAAAGCAGGGCAAGGTTTTATACATCATATTTGTTGCATGTTTTCTTGTATTCTTTGCAGACTACAGCGATGTGTTTAACAGTGAGTAATTGATTGCAAGAGAAGCACTGAGGTGCAGTTTTCTGCTTTGAGTAAATATGTGTGCATATCCAGTTTGCACTATGTCCTGTTTTTGATCAGGTAACATTCTCTATTTTCCAGTTTGACTGTAGACTGATGTACAGTTTGTTTGGGAATATATCCCAAATTGTTTGTCATTTTCTTTTAATGTATTGTATGATCTTATTTTTGTAATCTGTATACAGAAGTCTAATGTTTGTTATTGTCATTTTGGTTGCCTCTTTTGCCAGTGCATCAGCTTTTTGATTTCTGTTAATGCCTACATGGCTAGAAAGCCAGGCCAAGATTATTATTTTGTGGCATTTTATCAAATAGTGATAGGTTTCTAATATTTAATATTATATAAGGGTGGTTTGGAGTTTTTTCTATAATTGCTTTTGGGCTGGATAGGGAGTCTAAGAATATTATGAATTTTCTGTCTTGAGTTTTTGATCATTTCAATCACCATTTTTATGGTTTGTAGCTTAGACATATTGTTTGACAACTTGTATGTTGATGACTGCAATACCTGTTCTGTCCAGGATTTTTTACCCATATATATATATATATATATATATATATATATATATATATATATTATATTTTCAGTTGCTGTATTTATCTTCCAGTTCTCCATATTTGTTTTCACTCATGTTTTTTTTTGTTTTTTTGTGTCAGGTCTATGTGAGGTTCAGATATTACCCATGGATAATATTTATTGTGAATGGAGTTGTCATCAGAGTTTTTGTTCACTTGTTTTAGTGCTTCATTGTGTCAAAGTCCAAATGAGGGAATTGCTGTTGGTCTATTATTTTAAAATTTAATATATTAAGGATTATGTTCTTTGGTATGTTGGGTTAAATTATAGTTCTAGTTCAGAGATGAAAGTGGTTCATTAGCTTCTATATACAGACAAAAGGCACCTAAACTTAGTCTCAGACAAGACAAAAGAAGAAATTTTATTGAGTAACCTGCACGCAGAAGCAATGCAGAGAAAAATAACATTAAGCATTTAAATTTTGAATTAGTGAATGCTTTAAGATATTCTGAAATCTTATTGCATAAAAGGAATGTATGGAGGACTCTAAGTGATCTAAGTTTTTGGTATATTAAACAAAACTGAATTAATGTTATATTGTTATTTATTTTTATATATTTTTTTTATTTTATATTTATTACATTTTTTTTTTTTTTTTTTTTAAAAGTCATGAATTAACCATTTTCATTTTAACTTTTTATGTTTATATATAAATATATTAGCTTGAAAAGGAGCAGTTCTTTTAAGAATCTAAAGTTATTTTCTATCATAAATACAGCATTTGAGAGATCAAGTTGTGGTTGAAATTATTTCTGAATATAACTAATGAATTAAATAAATTGTTACGTAGAATATCTATGTTCATAAATACGTTTATTGTAAATTTCTGCAAGTTTCATTAATATAATGTAAAGAACAATTCATCTTGTATATGTCTGCCTCAGAATAATTATTATGGTCATATGATTTTGAACATATCCATAATAATTTAGGATGTAGTTGTAATTAAATTAATTACAAGATTGAATATCTATATATAACTTACATATGCACAGGTTTAATTTGGGCTCAAACACTGACCATTGGTAAAAATGAAAAATGATAAACAGATAACTAACCCACCAAGCAGGAAATAATTACATGTATTGACCATGAAGAGCTTTAAATGGCTATGTACAATATAAAAGTACACGTGCCACCCGACACACATGTATCTGTAACAGCTGCACTATTTGTACATGCAACAATTTATCTTATATTAAATTAAAATTACTTTTGATTCAGAATCCAAATTTGCAGGATCAGCAGGAATGGTGACTTCAACAGTTCGAGTTTCCACACAAACAACACCTACTGGAATACCACCCAGTCTGAAAGACGGCAAAAAAGGTTTAAACATTAAAATATCGACATAACTGAAAAGTATTTAATGAAATTTTTCTCTACTTGCTATTGTTTTTGTCTTGCAAATAAAAAAGTTTTAATAAGTTGAAAAATTTTAATTTGAAATTAATCTTTGTCTAAAAGATTAAATTTTTGTTTTAGTATAAATTATTTTTTAAAATTACAAAGCACTTTGGAATGTGTTGGATTATTAAGTTACATTTTATGAAAAACATGCATTTTTGATTAAAACAAGAATTTTGAAAAATTCAATTATTTGCAATAAAACCTTCACATTAAAAAAATGGAATTTAACACGATGTGTTAGAAAAACAAAAATAAATACCAGTTTTCTATCCCTTACTACAATACACACCTGGCTCGTCCACAAACTACTGTCTGTGCCCAAGGACGCATGATTTCCATAAAAGAGTCTTTATCAAAAAACCCACTGATCCATGAACCTTTCTTCACTGGAAACAAGAAAAAAAAAACAATTTTAAAAATTGGAAGGCAGATATTCATCTTGTGTCAAGCAGTCATGATATTTAAATTACACAACCATATGACTGGTTAAGAATTTGTGTTGTATACATTGCAATTTTGTTTTGGTTGTTTAGCAGTGTATCAATTTCTATGGGTTATTTAATGCTGAATTCTATTCTGTATGCAATTTTATGGATTCAACTACATATATTTTGTACACAATTTTGCACTTCTGCCATTTCTTTTAAATGCAACTGTTTATTTTACTTTTTAGATACAAGGGATATTGAAATTATTATCAGGGGGTTTCATCTCGTGCAGATTTTGTAGCTGAATCCGCTTTGTCATTTTCTCTAATTCCTATGTGGCTTGGAATCCAGCATAACACTATTTCTTTACTGTTAGATAATTTCTTTTATTGCTGTTATAACTGATAAAGAGTCTAAGAATATTATGCATATTTGTTTCTAGAGATGAAGTGCTAGGTCTATTGCAAAATTTCTAAACAGCAATTATAGTAAACAATTACATAAGGACTATAGCATTGAGATGACAACAAATCTAGAATGAAAACTAAATGCAAAAACCAGCTTGAAAAATGTATGTGCTTCATTGGGCTACCTTGCACTAGACACATCACTGCTACAGTACATGTGTTGCCCTAATGAGTTACAGAAGTCTATATAAATTAAGACTGACAAATTCATTTTCTGAACAAGAGTGGATCAGCTGATCCATCCAAGAGAGTGACTCATTGTACCTTCTCAGACTAATGTTTTCAGCTGACATGAAGTGGAAAGAGTATATTGAATCAAGTGGTAAGTCTGCAGCTAAGAAAGTTAGTTCACTATATTGTGCTTAACAGTTTTTCTCACCAGAATCTATCTTACAAAGTCTATACAAGTCTACTATTTGTCCTTGCATTGAATATTGCTGCCACATCTGGTCTGGTGCTCGTGCTATATATTTAGAGATTCTTGATAAAATCCAAAGAAAAATCTGCAATATTGTTGGTCCTGATCTGGCATCAGTCTCTTTCCCACCACTGTAATATAGCTTCCCTGTGCCTTTTCTATAAATACTTTCATGGTAATTGTTGTACTAAATTGGTGGCATGGTCTCATCATTTTACAGTTGAAATAGATTTAACCATAAATTCTATGCTAACAGTTTACTTGTAAAACTCTTCTTTCTTTCCAGGCAACTTTGATCTTCAAAAATTTAAATGCAATGTCAATCATTATCTTCTGTCTTCTTTATTCTTGTTTTTTGTCCTCTCTCCTTAATAGTGTTTTTTCTCATTCTCTAACACTCAGTGATCCCTTGCATTCTAGTGACTTTATTTATTTGCTTGGGGGTGAAATGATTAAGAAAAAAAAATTGTTAAATTTAATATATTTATTAGCAATGCAGCTCAGTTTTGAACAATTTTATTTCAATGTTGCCATTTGTCACATACCTTAATTCAAAGGTTTTCCTTATACTTTGTGAGTTAGTTTCACAAAAGAGGCAGAATGTTCCAATGCTATAGTCTTTATTTCAACACCTTAATCATTGAAGTTTCTCATAACAGAGTTTACAGATATTAATCTTTCCTGCAGATGTTAATTGAGATTCTTGACAAAATCCAAAGAATAATATGCAATGTTATTAGTCCAGATGTGGCATTTTGGCTTCAATCACTTTCCCACTGCTATAACACAACCTTCCAGTGTTTTTTCTATAAATATTTTCATGGCAACTATTCAATGAGCTTTCATCTTTGGTTCCTCAATTTCAAGAAATTGAAATGTAATACTAGATTGGCAGATACAACCATAAGTTCTATTCTAATAGTTTCTTCTCACACTTCTTGCTTGTGAAATCCTCTTTTTGCTTCTTACTTTCCTGCAGTCATCATCATCTGTTCTTTTTAAACTGGTTCTTTTATTGTCCTTTTTCCTCAATAATTCCTTGTGTCTTAGTGGCTTTATTGCCTTGCTTGAAGTGCAATGATTAAGACATTTTTTTTCTACAAAGAGTATATGAGTAAAAACTGAGGAATATATTGCGAGCACATATTTTTTTTTTTTTTTTTTTTTAAACTACCCAGTAATCTGTTTTATTGAATTTTAGGTTATGGCTTCTGTATGGACATCCGTATTTAGAAAAATCAGTACATTTATACACAAAAAAACATTTGAAATTCTTTTTAAAATACTGGTGGTCAGTGAATTGTAGTAAGCTTTTCCATTTATGATTAATAAATATAATTTTTACTTAATAACGATATCACCTAACAGGTACAAATTAATACAGAATTTTAAGATTTAAAACTTTATAAATTATTCTAATTAAAATTTAAAAAAGAAAAATTCAAACAATTCTTGTAAAAATTCATTATTCATCAAAAATTTTTCTAGAGTCCATAACATATCTTATCCCAAAAAAGCAATTAAAATCTTTCCTAATTAAATAGTGTCTTAAATTTATTGCATTTATTTTACAATTCAGCAGATTTTCAGTAACTGTGAGTCCTGTTTTCCTAAAAAGAAATTGAGGATTTAAATTCTCCAAGGAGTGCTGCATATAACTAATATAAACATTAAGCAGTACAAAAATGAATTTCTGGAAATTTCATAAAATAAGAGGTAACAGATGAAAAACAAATATTTTCTGAAAAAGAAACATTTCTAAAATAATTTAATTCATTTGTGAATAAGTCCTTAAAGTTTCATTAAAATCTAACAATTATTTAAATTTTTGCAAAAAAAATTTCAAAATCAATGAGTTTTTTTATTGCAAAAAGACACTACACTTTCCTTTACTAATTTATGATCTCCTGTTGATGCAAGAAAAACAAAATTTATTTTGAACATTCTAAAAAGGATAAAAAATATATTATCTCTATCTATAAAAGGCAGGATGTGTGTGTGTGTGTGTGTGTGTGTGTAACGAATGCACAACTGCAATTTTCGATGGATTTGCACCAAAATTTACATGCACATGCTCCAAGTTCCCAACTCCCATCGATAGTGGAAATAATCAATTTTTTCATGCTTCTATTTACAGTTTTCATGTAGTTTGCAGCCATTTTCTACTGGCCAGTGTGAGAGCCTATAGCTGGCTGCCACGAATAGGCAGGAAGATTCTATTGGCCAGCGTGAAACTTTTAGCTTAACTAGCATTTTAAAGCATGCAAAAAAAAAATAAAACTTCATTCATCACAAGTGGAAAAATTTAAATCTGCATGGCAGTTTACTCCAATTGGCTCATTCATTGCTTAAACTCAACGTTGATTTTGATTCCACAGAACTGGGTTGCTGGTGTGAAAAAAATTATTTGTTGTTAACATTCTTTTTTCATTCAGTTTTTCCAATTACAAGTCCTTTTTTAAGCTGATCGTTTTGTGTTCATTTTTTAGTTTAGTTCTTTTTTTAATTTAGTATAGAGCTTAGAAAAAAATTGTCAGGGGAGATAGGCAAGAAGTTTTGCTGCATGTAGCAACATCAGCATGGCAAAAGCACTCCTTTAAAAGGCAAGGAAGGGTAAAAATATTTTTTAAGTGATAGCGATTGCTGTAGGAGTCGTATGATTTTTGAATTAAGCACAGGCAACGCCAGATCATGCTGCTAGTTTAATAATGATAGAAATCCTTTGGTCTTACATCTTCATAATAAAGATTTTGAATATAAAATTGTTTTTATTAAGCTTGGAATATTTTTTCATAGTGTATGCTAATTTTTGAGGACACACACACACACATATATATATATATATATATATATATATAGAGGTACTGGAGTAATGGATAGCAGCTTGAATTGAGGAATCAGAGAGCAGAGTCCAAACTCTAGCAGAGTTCATTACATTCAATTACATGCTAATAGCCTTGGAGAAAGGCATGAATCCATCTATTCTCCTTCCAGCTATGGATAACTAACAGGACAAACTGGGTCCTATAACACCAGTTCTGCACTTGGCTCTTCCAAAAATGTGGTCAGTTCTGCACAAGCCTTAACCACTAAAATCAAATCATATATGCAGGTCATCTGGCTGTTTGGTTTGAAGAACTGAGTTGCTGGACCCTCAAATGTCAAAAAATGTGAGAGTTCATATATATATATATATATATATATATATATATATATATATATATATATATTATATATTATATGGTATTTAGGCAGCAATTCCTTTTCTATTCAGGTTTTGTTAAAGATGACCGATAAGGTACTTCAATTAAGCTTTTTATTTAATTTTTATTGTGTTCATACAAATGCTTTCTTTTCTGGACACAAAGTGTGTAAAAACTGGCCAAAAGTTCTGCATATTCAAGTGCTTTTGGCAATACGTTAGCCATTATCAAGGATAATTTTAATTTACTTTTAACTGAATGTATGGGTTATGTGTTTGTATCTAGAGTTATAGGAATGTTTTATTTTCCAAACATGGTCAGCAAATTGTGTCCATGTTCATAGTTAATGTTATTAAGTGTTGGCTTTTTCTTTTACCTATGGATGAGGTTATTATACTTGTATTTTCTACTAATATGTTTTGGATGGAGTCTGGTAGGTTTTTGTGTGTGTTTAAATAAGTCCTAATGGATCTATGGTCAGGTAAGTATAATGTAAGTTGTCTGGATAGGCATGTAGTAGTGTAACCGATCTAATTATTTATGAGTTTGGTTTGATCTGGAACACATTTCTTTAAGGGGCATTTGAACTCATAAATAATGTGGGTTCTTTGTAGTTTTGATTTTGCAGGTGTGCTATTTTTTATGATAAGATTAGCTGTTTTAAATTTGTTGTAATAGATAATTTAATTTTCTTCTTTGGGTCATCCAGGATTGTGTATTTCTTTATGATATCTTTAAGTGAAGATTCATCTTGCTTATAGTTGATGTGTATTTGGCTTTTGTCCATGTTCAGTATCACTATTAGTTACTTTGGGAAAAAATAGTCTAATATATTGAACTGATATTTATCAGTACATTTACTTCATATATAATTCATAGATATTATGAAAATATCACTTACTTGTATCAGGCCGTCCATTTAACATCCATCTTGGATCATAACTGGCTTTGGTAGGCATAAAGTCTATGGGACGTTCAACTGGATCAGAAGGGTGAATAATTGGAAGTGGTCCTCCATGATACTGCACAAAAGAAAAATGCATTAAGAAATATTGAATACTGATGCTTTTAAATAAAAACTATAAAAGAACAAAATGTTTATGTTTAAAATACACAAAAATAAGCTCAGTAATAATTTTTTCAATTCATTCTATTAATTAAATGAAATCTCAAGATATTGGAGGGAGTTATAAGACCCAGCTTAATCTACACCCTCCTGGCATCAGTTTAAATTTATATACCCCACCACCTATATATTGTAACCATTTTGTTTAAAGTTTGTATTTTCTTGATTTCAGATGAAAAAAAGTTTAACATACCATATATGCTCAAATATAGTGTGAATTTTTATTAGTTTTGTTTTGTTTCACCACCAAAAAAAAAAAAAAAAAAAAAAAAAAAAAGGGGCAGGGGGATTCATACAAGAATTTTTTTTTTTGAAGAGGTTAAAAGTCACATCTTTGGTGACTAGTTGCAGTATATTTGGTAAACTTTCTCTTGCAGGTTTTAATGCAAAAAAAAAAAAAAAAAAAAATTCTGGGTCACACTATACATGAAGTCAGTTTATACAGGAGTATATATGGTATTTCAATAAAACTTTCACTTTCCAAAATTACAGCTTCTAATTATAGTTCAGAGAAACGTAAAAAAAGAAGAAATCACTTCAAAATGATGCTAGATGTATAAAGAGGTTAAGCAGAAATTTATCCTATGACACAAATGTTGCTTTACACTTTTCAGTAATCCTTCACTTAAGCAGCATAACATAAACTGCTATTCCCCAAACGTCATAAAATGAATAAGACCAAGATATATACGTTTATGACAACTAAACATTATTACAATGGGTAAGATGGACTATGCAGCAAATAAATCCTGAAAACACTGGACTGTTCTTGTACTGCTGAAACTGCACAAATTTGGGAAACAGGAAAAGTGCCTCAGGAGCTCCAAATTATTGATGCAGTTTATGCTTGATGCACATTCAAAGATTTTCCATGTGTATCGATGGTGTCATCATCAGGAACCCTAAATTGATGCTGGTGAATAACAATGTCACACAACTATATCCTGTGGTTGATTTTATCGATTCCAGTATAAGCAGTCCAGCCAACTGAAACAATATGGCATCCATGCTGAATATACTGCACAATTGTCTCTTTCAGTGTCTCTGCTCACTGATCTGGTACATAGACTAAGAAACATTTTCCCAAACCCAGCTTTAAAAGATTTCTGAATAACTTGGGCATCACAGGTTGTTTTGAAGACCTTTTTAGCTATTATGAAGTTAGATCCTTTTTATTCTTAGATGAAGATTTGTTTAATGAAACTAAAAAATACATCTTAAGTTAAAAAAATTTCATTTTAATAGAAATAAAACTTTTTCAGGTAATCCATCACTTAAGCGGCATAAAATAAACTGCTATTCCCTGAACAACATAAAATCAATAAGACCAAGGTACATACGTTTATTACAATTGAACATTATTATAATGGTGGACCATGCCACAAATAAATGCTGAAAACACTGGACTGTACTTGTACCACAGGATCCACAAGATGCTACTAATGAATAATGACATCATGAGAGATCGCCTATTGCTGATTACCTCAATTCCAGCATAAGAAACCCAGTCATCTGAAACAATTTGGCTTCCAGGCTGAATATAACACACATTCACCTATTTCAGAGTCTCTGCTCGCCAATCAGGTATATCAATAAAAAGTATGCATTTCCAAAATTCATTTGATACCACCAAATACCCAATGGCCAGGGTGATATTGATGATGAAAAAACATTTCAAGATATAAGATGACAGATTATTTTATGCCACTTATGTGAAGGATTACTAACTTCATTGGACAAGGCTGGAGAATTCAGTACCACACTTAATTGAACTTAATAAAAGCAGACTTTTTATTTTCAGAAATTTATAACAAATAAGTTAACAATTAAGTATATTTAAACAGAACTAAATTATATTAATTTCAAAACATTTATAAATACACTAGAGCACCCAGAAATCCACTTGGTGTTCTTTTAAAAGCAATTCATGATACAAATTGATAAGGTAACAATATTATCAATTTCATTATTAATTACATTTTCATTTGTATTTAAAGACCGTGAAAGAAGGTTTATTGTTCCACTGGGCTTCATAGTTAATACATTGCATGAAAATTTAAAGTAATAGTTTAAAACAAGTGTATTCTTTTCAAAATAAGTATATATTTTATTATACATACTTGTTCTCTCTTCCTCACATTTATTTCAAAATGCATAACAGCAACAAACCAGTGTGCATCTTATTTATTTACCATGAAGTCACCTTTCAAGTAGCTATTTACAAAAAAACAACTTCCAAAGTAGTGTAGTGAACTGTATGATTACATGTTATGCATATCTAAATTTATTTAATAATGTTGTGATAATGTATTATGAATGTTTAATTTTTTTTTTTTCACACACGTAGTTGGAATATAATATGCAAGTGTTTCTTTATATATGCAGACTGATATAAGAAGATGTATCTAAAAAAAATACTGTATTTCATATTAAAAATGCTGTAAAAATGGCCCTAGCTGAAGAACCCCTTGTGCAATTTTAATGAAATTTAGCACTGCAGTCAGCAGGGGTTCAAGGTACAATATGCTCCTGAAATGATTATGGTATTAATTATTTTTTAAGCTGTATTGCAGGAACACACATACAAGATTAGAGTTTTAATATTATATAGATAATAAGCATCAACAAAATTATCAACATAAAAGAAAAATTACCTTTGGCATATAGGAGAGCCACTGCAATATTTTGTAAACACCTTCAAAATCATCAGTAGCCACATCATGAGATACACCATTGTTGTGCATAATCTGTATACCGCCCAACTGACTATTACTTGTGTAAACCTCTCGTCCCAAAACCTAAAATTTCACAAAAGAAAAAAAAAAAAAAATTAAGTGTTCTAGCAACATTGCAACAACATTTTCAGATTGCTTAGGAATATTAAAATTCATTGCTTATTTCCAAGCAATCTCAAATAGGTCAGAGTATAAGAAATATTTTACAGCATATAAATCTCCATAATTTGAAATTAAGGCATTAGTATATCCTGAGTGGCCCAAGTTCTTGGTCTCAAACCATCTTTAGACCATAATCCTAACTTTCTCTGTAGGAAATGGATTGAATTCAAAGATTAAATTCCTTTTTGGGAGGTGCAGCTTATATGCCACAAAATAACTATTTTTATCCAACATAAATTTTTAAACAAAATGATTTACAAGGGGAAAAAAACTGATTATATAAGCCTGATAAATATACTTTAGGATGTGACACTATTTGTTACTGTTAATCATAAGAAAGTTTTCTTTGAATAGAAGCAACATTATACTGACAGACCTCTGATAAATAAGAAGGGTTAATGAATAAACCCCATGCAAAAAATTGAAGATTTTAATTCTCATGTAGACAGCCATCTGAATTGTGTATTGGGGTTTTGAACAATGAAACACATAAGGTCGACATGGATTTGAACTGCGACAGGTCAAATGGCAACAATGATTGACACTTATCACACACAGCTAAAAATACAAGCTATGAATAGGAAACTTTTTTTCATAAACAACGAACTTAGAATTAATCATTCTTGGTCAGAGGGTGGCTGAGGTAGCTGGCTCAGCTGAGTGACCAAGGAAGGTGGAGGAGCCACCCAGGTCCACTGACAAGGATTAGTGGGAGATGACAATAGGAGAAAGTGGAAGTTATGAGGTGGAATAACACCTGTAACCACCACCCATGGAAGGGAATTCCCCAAAATTATGAATTTAATTCAATTCTCAGAACCTAAAACAATGATGACAGGAGGAGGAAATACCAAATTCTCCAACTGCACCATACCCCACACCAGTTTAGGCAAATGTCAATAAATATGAGTGCCCAAAGTGAGATGAAACAGAGAGAGCATTCCAGCCACTGGATGCAAGACACCCTACGTGATTATCTGCTGATGAGAACCTTTGAGATCTGTTATGTGTCAAAGTTCACCAAATCAGTAAAACAAACTTTACCAAATCAACAAATTGTCACATCAGAGTTAGGTCGACAATTGCTTGCATGCAAAATCTTGGATTTAACAACAATTAACCAATTACTGTATGAAGGACTTGACATAAAAATAATTTTTTTTTTTTTTTTTTTTGAGTGTTATTTTCTTTATTTGTGCCTTCACCTCGCTTGGACCATCCCAATACAAATTTTCCTGACAACGATTCAATCTTGGCCACCTTATGATCAAAGCAAATCACAATGTGGGATAGGGCAGGACTTAGATCAAAGCGATCACTTCATTGATCAGCTGCAGTATTGGATGTCTTGGATGATAGGGCGGGGCGTAGTGGGACAAATTGATTTTTTAATAACCTTGTTTATTTGGACATTTTTATTACTTATGTTTTATTGTTTAGTATTTTAATATTCTACAAGCACAGTATTAAAATAAATAAAATATATATATATATATATATATATATATATATATAGCATTACTGTCTAAGATCAAAGTATGTACATACACTGTTAATATCAAAGTGTTAATTCCTGGCATTTCTGGATCCATGTAATAACTGCCCACACCATGAAAACACACACACACAGCCAGCCAGCCATCAAATGCCTATCTGAACATTTCCACAACAGAAAAGCAAGTGAAGGAGGAGGTGTTAAGGTAGAAAGTAAGAAAAAAAAAAAAAAAAGGGTGTGGGAGAGACAAAAGCAAATGACAAAAAATAAGGAAAGGATAGAGAAAAAAGAAAGACAGCGGCTTCTTGTAGAGTTTTATTACTTCTTTAGTACTTTTAAAAAAACAAAAAAAATAAAAAAAACGAAAGTGGATGAAGCTTCATATTTTCTTTTGGAGTATGATGCCTACCATATGTACTCTTATATATCACATGCAAATGCTGACAGGATTAAATCATTCCTTTCAACTCAACTGCATTCATCCACAACCAACATGCTTATTTGATACAGCATGCATTTTCTATGTAGCACAATTTTGTTTTAGTTTATTTAACCAGTGTAAAAATTTCTGACAATGTTTATTTGAACCAACACACATATTTTATAAGTTGAAAAATTCCTGCCCACATGACTATTTCAGACAACATTTGTATTTGGTAGGAAGATAAGTCAATACCACAACATTAATATATTTACATGCCATTATGCAACACAAAAGAACATTAATAAATTACAAAATTTAAAAAAGTATGTCTTAATAATTTGCTTCAAAAATTTTTGAACAATTATTTTTAATATAAATGTCACACTGGGTCCTTACTTTATTAAGTGCACCAGCACCCGTCAGAATAATATGGGAGTTCTCCACTTGAATGATTCTTTGTCCAAGACGTACTAAATAGGCACCAATACCTATAGCACGGCAGGTAACCTAAAAATCAACAAAAGGAAAAAATAAATTTTGAAAAATATTAAAAATGTAACATTTTTCAGAGCAAAGTAGAGATATCTCTGAACAAGTTTTGCTGAATTCAACCAACAAATTCTGTGTAATTTTTTATTGCATTTTTCCAATGATATAAAAAGATGAAAATTGTATATAAACTGTCAGAAGTTAATATTTTACTACGTTATTGTTCAAATACTTGTAACTTTTAGTCATTATCAAAAACTCAGTGTTGTCAGTGTGTTAGAAAAGATTTTGTTGGATACATCCTGGCATTTTTTTTTTAATTTTATTTTAAATGCTGGAACTCAAATTAATCCAAAATAAACTTATTTGCCAGAACTCTTGCTAAAAACTCATTTATTTATTTATATATATATATATATATATATATATATATATATATATATATATATATATATATACATACATCAAAAGACCAAATAGAAAATGTTCATCAATCTAACAGAGAATGAGATATGTAGAAAAATTCTGGAATTTTTTTTACTTTCATGTTAGATTTTCATTGGTTGTTTCACATGCATTTAACTTTTTAAGCCAATGTTAGTATAATTTGTAGTGTCCTGAATTGAAGTAAAGAGGACATGTCTATCCAAAGTTTCAAGAAATTACCAAATTCCAAGCTTACCTGAAAAACCATAAATATTATTTTATGTACATAAGTGTATAATAATTCTAGTTTGTTTATGTGGGATTCAGATGATAATGTATATCCATAAGTGTGTGTGTGGGGGGTTTACACTTGTTAATTTGGGAACATTTTTACATATATACTGTTTTAGATAAACAGATTCCTTAGACAAACTAGGATTATCATACACTTCCAAAAAGAAAAAAAAAAAAAGAACTCAATGAACATAAATGTTTCTTATTTGTTCTTTATCTTATTCTGTTGGATTCTTATATATATATATATATATATATATATATGCATGTGTATGAGATAATATATAAAATTATATAATTGGTACTGGAGAAATTGTATAACAAAGTTTACTTGTGACGTGTTTTTTCTTGAAGGACGAAACATCACAAGTAAACATTTTTTAGATGTTTTGGAAAGAACCATACAGAAAACCAAACAACAACCATATATGCATTAGGAAAAATTCCACCCCCACCAAACAAATACCCATATCTATAAATAAAAGAATTTCAACAAATTCTAGTAGCTTAAAAATATTCAATGAAAAAAAACATAAATCAGCCTTAAGAAACTGGATATTCAAATTAGAATACAAAAACAAAACAATTCAAACAAAAACAGAAAAATAAACATAATTTGGTCCAACCCCACCTACACCAATACAATAAAAACAAAAATAGGGAAAATATTCTTAAAAATAATTGAAAAATACTTCCCTAAAAACAGTAAATTATCAATAAAAATACAATCAAAATTAGTTATAGCTGCATGGATAACATGGAGAAAATAATAACTAAGCACAATAAAAAATACTCAACAAAACCAATAACAATTACAAAAATAACACCATCAAATGTAACTGCAGAAACAGAAAATTGCCCCCTTAATAAATGTTTAACCAATAACATAATATACTAAGTTATCGTAACTAATAACATTAACACAGATGAAAAAAAAAAATGTACATAGGCGTCACAGAAAATACCTTAAAAAGATAGATATAACTACAAAATGCCCTTCAAAAAGAAAAAAAAAAGGGACAAACAATACAACCCTATCAAAATACATATGGAGCCAAAAAGAAAAATATCCCCACCAAAATCAAATAGGAAATTATAAAAAGAACAGCTCCATACAGTATTAACAGTAAAAATTGTAAACTATACTTAGAGGAAAAATCAGCAATAATTAGTTTTAAAAACCAAGATAAACTATTAAACAAGAAAAGTGAAATAATGTAGACATAAATAAATACTTACTTTGCTATCTAAGCACTAATTAAAAATAAACAAATGAATATAATATAAACTTTAAATGAAATAAATATAATCTTTAAAAAACAAAAAAAAAATTATTAATAAATAAACATTAAATATACACAAAGTCGGGTGTACAAGCAAATACAGCCAATATTGGATGTCAACACAGGTGCATTGAATGATGGACAAGCAGAGAATGTCGTCACAAATTTTGCCATGAAAGTCATCACAATTACATGCATTATTATTGGATACAGTTAAGTAAAGTTTTGTCAAAATCATATTTATTTTAAATACTTTTTGACTAGAGTAAATGGATAGATAGTTTGATTAATGGCATGACCACAGCCAGCTAATTTTATATCCTGTATATGATGCAACTCCCTTAAAATTAGCTTCAAAATTAGGTCTTCCTAAGTTACATGATATGCAAGTATATACAGTATTTATGTTAAAAAAAAAAAATGAAATACAATTTTCCTAACTCAAGAAAAGACTAGAACACTCAAAAATTAAAAAGATAACATATCTAGAGAAAAACAAATAAATGACTACAATAGAAAAAAAAAAAAAAAAAAAAAAAAAAAAAAAGAGAAAAGCTATGGTATGAGTAAAATGAAAAAAAAAAAAAAGAACAAAAGGACAAATAATTGCAACACTCTACACATACACAAACATTACAGTAAAAAACTTGCAATGATAAGTGTTTAAAAAAAAAAAGAATTGAAAAAAAATAAGCAGTCAGTTGCTGATACCCACTGAACAGTGGATGGATAGGTCAGTCTAAAAAAACTCTGGAATCGGGATGCTGAAGATAACATCAATCAGCTAAGTGACAAACATTAGCGCTATATATATATATATATATATATATATATATATATATATATATATATATATATATATATACACACAAATCATTTTTGAAATTAGAAAGTCACTTAGAGCACTCATTTGGTGTTAACTGAAAATCTAACACAGATTTCATTAATTTAATATGTTTTAGTAAATCTTTTGAACAGTTTTAGTTATTCTTAATATTATTTAGGCAAGTTAATTCTCAAAATAAACTGTTCACTGATTTGTTTTGAAATTTAGCTTCATATACTTTTGGAATATGAATCTTTAATATTAGAACAATCATTTCAATATTAAAACAATATGAAGCCATTATTAAAGAAATAAAATATGAAAATTTACTTTCACTCACCAAACTGATTGTGACAATTTCATCATAAGCTTGAGATGTTTCCCCAGCTATCATGCCAGATCCTCGGAGATTTTCTACACCAATTCCATCTTCTCTGCCTGTAAACAAAATGTAAATAAACACATTTGTGTCTACTATAGATTAATATTACAAATTCCCTCAATCTGAAACTTTACTTTCTCTCTTGCTAAAAGAACTGTTGAAGGATTGGTTGAGTCAAAGGATTTCTGATACCTCAGGACAAATTCTTGCTATTATTCCTGATTAAAATTACATTTATTTACACTATTTACATTGTTCAAACTGTTCTCCTCATCTTTATTGTCATATTCACAACATTTCAGCCATTGTACACTCCAGCCTTCTTCAAATGATATACATTGGAATTTCAAACCAAACCCTTTATTTAGTCGATAGAGATAGATAGTTCTATTTTCACATGTCATACCTTTTCTGGATATCTCAGTTTTAGTTAATTCCCTGGAATAAAACATATCCAGAAAAGGCATGACATGTGGAAGTAAAACAATCTACACTGTGGATTAAATAAAGGGTTTGGTTCAAAACTCCAACGCATATCACCTGAAGAAGGCCAGAGCATATGACAGCCAAAACATGAACATGACAATAAAGAGGGGACCAGTTTTTAAAACAAGGCACTATAACTTTTCTTTTTCATTATTTTCTCTTCACATAGAGCACTACCTGCCATCTGCAAATTCGAGATAAGTGATCTTTGTCTTTAACTATTGCAAAAAATGCATGAAACCCTCAGTCTATTTGCCCTCTCGGGGAGTTCACCATTCTTGTAAATTTTATGGCATTTCAACTTTATTTAAATCCAAGATTTTTAGGATAAGTTTGTATGAATAGAATATGTACTTTTTTTTTTAAATGTGTTGCTGGTATTTTTATACTTTCATAGTGTTTTGGTCCCTGTTTGGGGGTTAACTATTTGCCCATAGCTGGGACCCTACCAGGTGTTACATACCCCAGGCCAGGGTGGACCTGGAAAGAACAGCAATTAAGAAGTGGTTCAACACTCCTCAAAACCTCCCAATTAGAGGCCTTGCTGCCAGATGTAGTTTATCATCATACTAGTTCATTCTCTTCTTGGTTGGGGCAAGGACTAATGAGTATTCAGCATTAAAGTGATTTTTCTTTTATCAGCAAACAGCTTTATGAGCAAATCTACAAAATAAGTTACAAGTATTTTCTATAATACCTCCTGTGTTTTTGGTTTATGTATTTTTTCCTCTCCATTAAACAATTTTTTTTTTTTTTTTTACAGAAAAAAAATAAAATAAGTTTGCAGAGAATAGTAAAAAAAAACAAAAAAGAAACGTGAATTTATGTTATATAACTCGAAAAGAAAGATTACTTACCAATTACATCAGTGATTTTATAACGTGCTTCTCCATTGTCTTCTATCAATTCTGCTCGTACAGCATTTGCTGCACTCACTTTCTTAAAGTCATCTGGCCTCAAGTATAGATATTTGAAACCCTAAAATAAAAAGGCATTAACAAAAGCTATTTAATAATTTCCAGTAAATTTGTCAAATACAAGTGCATCTTTTTATGTTCATTTCTTTATATTTTGGAAGAAATTAAAAATAAGCAATGAAATTTTGTTGAAGTTTTGTAACTAATATTTAAAACTTTAGTGCTTACAGCCAAAATAGATCATTTTTGTAGAGTAAAAGCAGACTACATAAAAAATAAAAATGGATTGCAAGTTATGTGTAGAGTCACAGCAAAGCAATTATAATACAGATTTTTATATTACATGAAAGCGAGTGAAATATCCATGAATCTACTCACAAAAATTATTTTTAAAGTTTTTAGGTTGATACAAGTTTTAAAAAAAAGTAATAACATTTTTTTTTTATTAATGCACTCAGATGAATGTTTTTATATATATATATATATATATACATACATACATACACACACACACACACAATTATTTAGCTGCCAATATTGAAAGTGGCTCACCTTATTGGGGTCTGCATCATCTTCCCAGGCAACTCTGAAAAGATGTTTTATCTCTTCAGCCAAACCAATTCTGGCACCACTGTTTGCTGCCAAATAAATCCTTGGTAATTTGTAGTGACGGGCCAGTTCAGATGCCCCCTAAAACAAAACAATTTATCAAAATCAATATTTACTATTAATCTGCAATGTGCTGAAAGACATTTAATTATCAATACAATACACTTTTTTTAATTAAAGTTTCAAAGTTATTTGTACATTTGGTAATACTAGGTTCAGCAAACTACTCTGGTTACAAATTAAAACCTTGCCACATGCCATTTTGTTTATATATTCTATGAACATCAGAAATTTTAGCAATTCCTATAACAATATTTAAAGTGACTGAAAGAAAGACAATCTGGTATTTAACGTTTTTTTTGTATATATTAACACTGATATTTTGCCCACTGAAGCAATTCTATCTGCCACAAAGAAATTTGTTAAAATAAATAAGCCTTCATGATGTATTCTAGAACAACTTGTAAAGAATTTGACAAATAACTTAGAAATGGGAATAAATAAATCAAGAATGGTAAATATACTGTCAGCAAGAGTTTCCAGACTATTGACACATCTAACACCAACTGTTATAGACTAATGGTAATTTTTTTTTTATGCTTAACACTAGTATTGGATTATTACCATTCATTCAAAGCTGAGTTCATTTCATACTCAAAAGGGAATGAAAGAATAAGATAACAAGGGCCAAGTTTTCTTAGCAACAATCCAAAGAATTTTATTTTCAAAAATTGTTGCTTTTTATAGAAATTAACTTTCATGATAGTTTTTACATTTTCTATCTTCTAAATATTCTCCCAGATCCCAATGACAATTATCATTGTGAACATTGACAAGAACAGAATTTTACAGCAATTTACTAAGGTTAGATGTGGCACAAGATGAAAAGTATGTATTTAGGATGGAATTCATTACTCAGTCATAATTAATCTAGTGAGACAAGCTTGCAAACCATTAGACCACATTGAAGTGCACCAAAAGAGAGGAGAATTTTATAACTATCCTGATAGAATTTTACAGCTATTTTCGATTAAAAATGTCCCAGCATCAAAACCATTTTATTGGATTGACCAATTGGCAATTTAAGCCAAGTTTATGTTTCAGCAGAATAAGCATGACTATGTATTACAAAACAAGCAAATAAATTTAAGAAAATAATAAAAAGCTGCTTTGCTACTTACTTTAAAGAGTAAATCTTCCTGAGGACCAAATGATCCTATTTTGTGAGTGATATCATTGGCTATTACAATAATGTCTCTACCATTGGGGAACTCTGGAGTTTTCAGGGTCATTTTCCAAGCAACCATACCAACCTAGAAAGAAAAATAATATCTAGAAGTTTAAAACAAATACTAAAGATTCAAGTGCCATTTCAAGTTAGTTTTATAAACTAAGTTAAAATTAAAATTTATCATCTTTCATAGAAGAATTTTCATGTCTATAAATTTCAATCTATATCCATAACACAAATTTACAAATATTTGTAAAGTTAGCAAAATATTTTTTTTTAAATCTACAGCCAAAGTGAGTTTTGCTAGTAAAATAAATAAATAAGAATATTCAAATTGTTAATATTGTATTAATAATTTGAATGTTTTTAATTTTTAAGTACAAACAAAAGTTTGTATAGTGCAAATTTATATTTTCTTTTTTCACACACAAAAAGAAAAACTAGGCAATTGCACTATTAACAGGTAATTTTTTGAAGATGTTAAAAATCATGTATTTACAACAACCAGTTGCAGGTAAATTTTTTCTGGGGGTGTTAAAATTTATACAAAAAATTCAGGGGTCATACTATACATAAAGTCTGCTTATACAAGAGTATATACAGTATTTTATAATTTATCTCAAATTTTACAATGTACACCTAGAAAAAAAAAAAATTTTATTATTTACAGTCAAACCAATATTGTCATCACATTTCTGTCACCTTAACATAAAAATGGCAACCATCTACCTGAACTAATGAACTAATGTTTAATGACAGCAGACTAAAGCTGAGGAAAATTCAGGAATTCATCCACAAATTCCATGCTGATACTGCACCTGGAATAAATGGAATATCCTACAAGTTATATAAGAATTGTCCAAACATCCTCAAGTAACTCACCATCCTCCTCCAACAGCATGGAAACAAGGTATTGTACCACAAGAATGGTGCTTGGTGGATAGCATTTGGATACCTAAGGAAAAGAATGTAAAAGGCATTGCAAATTTCCACCCCAATCTCACTCTTAAATGTAGAGAGGAAAATATTTTGGGGGGGGTCTTTGGATGACAGACTTCCTTCTAGGTAACCATTACATAAACACAGCTGTCCAGAAGGCTGGGGATATCTGGCTTTCCCAGCTGTCTGGAGCATTCACACATTATTTGGAACTTAATTCTATGAACCAAACAAAATAAAAATGAGCTTCATGTAATTTGGCTTGATCTTACAAATACATATGGATCAGTTCCTCAGGAATTAATTCAAATGTTCCTCGAATTTTTCAATTTCCCTAGTAAGGTTAGGGAAATTATAACAAAATATTTCAGAGTGGCATTTATGCAGTTCACTGTTAGTAACTACACCACCAAGTGTCAAGCCCTTAAGGTTGGCATCATGATGGGGTGTGCGATTTCACTTTTCATTATGTCCATGGAACTCATATTACAGGGCACAGCGAACACAGCAAAGGGAGTAGTGACTAAAGAACAAATGGTTCTTCCTCCTTCCAAAGTGTTCATAGATGACAATCACCAGTCTGGTCCCATCTAAGATCGGTGCTGTTGAACTACTGCAGTGCTACCATAAGCTCTTCACATGGGAAAGAATGAAGGCTAATGACATGGTCCTGACAGTCAAAGAGAAGCCAGTGAAAAGCCTCGGACCACTGTATGAAAATCCACTGACAGATCATCACCAAGATAAAGAGGAACAGAAAGTGGCACTAGATGAACTGGAGTCCATAGACAAAACCGATTCCATAAAACTAGAGGCTTGGTGCTACTAACATGGTTTGCTGTCCTGTTGCAGGTGTATGATATTATTCTGTCTCACATTCAGCAGATATAGCAGTGTATCAACAAGCACTTACACAAGTGGCTTAAAGTCCCCACCCGCTGCTTCTCCACAATGGGACTATACCAATGCCAAAAACCTGCAACCTCCCATCTCCTCGTTGGTGGAAGAGTTTAAGGTCAGGAAGGAACGCCTTCACATGATGATGAGACTTGACCGGTGAAGTCGTTTGCAGGTTATGGCTAGATATCAAAACTGGCACCAAATGATTGGCAGTAGAAGCCACACAAAAAGCAGAATCCAACCTGTGAACCAAAGAGATTATCAAGCTGACCTGGGCAGTATGAGCAACCAGTTTTTCTCCAAACAGGGTCAAAAGGGTAAAAGGAGACATGGTGATTGAAGAAATCAAGAATTTTGAAGAACAGAGAATATCTACTGCTGTTTCTCAATCCAAACAATGTGCTTGAACTAAAATGGAGTGATATTGATCCAATGAAGCTATCATGGAATACCCTGATTCCAATGGAGCCATTGACAGTATCATTCTTCCTGCAATCTACCTATGATCTCCTACCAAATGTGATGAACCTGAAGCTGTGGAGGTACACTGACACTGATGTATGCACATTATGTCACAGTGATCAAGGCATTTTACATCACGTGCTCTCTGCATGCCCATAAAGAAGTGTGTCCTCCTAGTAGAATTAATGGTTCCATGAGAGGAGAACAGGGAGGAGGTGTACAAGTGAAAGAAAAACCGGGATGGACATGTCATGTGCTATTGAGGTTGGGTGCCATGTATTCCTTAGACAGTCAATTGTTTCCTTTTGAAGGTTGGCATAATTGGCTGGAACCTGAAGCTCAAGATCCAAAATAAATTTAAATAAAACCATGATAATACAATGCTACTTCTGACATCATTAATAATGGTTGCTATGAGCACGTTGTGTTGAAAATCTCGGTTGCAATTGTAAAAAGAAATCGCAAGAAACTGACACATATACAAAAACAATACCCTGTCTGGTAGCAAAAGCTGGCAGTACTGCCTTAGCCACCAAAACTTACCTCCTCTGGTTGGCAGTTGACAAGGGTAGGGTATCACACGTATATTTACATGTTGCAAAAAGGTTTCAGTTACAAATTGCTGAGTGATGTGAAAATGGCATTTAAAAAAAAAAAAAAAAAAAAAAAAAAGAAAAAAAAAAAGAAAATGGACCGAAAAAAAAAAGGTCTGTAAACTTACTTCATTCTCTCCGTGTAATCTGTTTTGCATACAAATCTGACCATGGCTGTCAAGTAACAATTCAATGTAACTGAATACTTCTGAAGGGATACTAGTGTTCTGTTCTTTTAACTGATAGACATGTTCCTGCCACAACTTCATCAAGGCCTGAATAAAAAGAAAAATGTACAATTAAAAAAATAAAAATAAAAAAATAAATAAATAAATAAAAAACAAAAAAAAACTATCTTTCCTGTAATAAAACAAACACTCACATGTAAAAAAAAATTTTTATGTTTATCAACCTCAAAAAGCCAAGAAATATTTCAATACAATGATTTCACAATTTTTATGTTCTTTTTCAGATTTTTTTTTTTTCTTTAATGGATTTGATTATATATATATATAATATATATATATATATATATATATATAAACTGATATAATATATATATTGGTTAATCCATTAAAAAAAAAAAAAATATTATACATAAGAAAATTATTATTGCAATAATACAGATTTGACAATATGTCAATATAATGAAAACTTTTTTCAATTGTTTTACCTCAAACAAGGCAATAAATCCACTGAAACAAGGAGTTACCTGGAATGAAAGAAACTAAAAAAAATGTTATTGAGGAGAAAGGACAATAAAAGAACAGAATTCAAAGAGACAGATGGTGAGATTGACATTGCATTTAAATTTTTGAAGATCATAGTTTACTATAAAGCAAGTAACCATGAGAGAATTCCACAAGCAAGTACAAAAAACTAATAGGATACAGCTTACAGTTACATCTAGCAATTTCAACTGTAAAATTATGAGACTTAGCTGCCAATCTAGTACTGCACTTAAATTTGTGAAATCAAGGTACCAAAGAAGAAAGCTTATCAGAACAATAATGTAAATGGAAAAGAAAAAAAAAAAGAGCACAGGAAAGCTATAGCAGTGGTAAAGTAACTAAAGCCAAGATGCTAGGTCAGGACTGATAACATTGTTGCAGATTCTTTGGATTTTGTAGAGAATCTTTAAAAGCAAAATCTAAAATGAGAAAACTGAACATTTCTACCCCATGAAAAAAAAAAAAAAAAAAAAAAATCTCCTTTATATTTAATAAGTTTCACTTAATATGGAACAAGGTCAAGTGAGATAAAAAAAAAAAAAAATTGAGATACCAGTTTCCAGCCTATATAACTTCCATCTTGTTGAATAACAACCATAGATTATTTTTCTTGTAATTGTTCATGCACTTTATTCCAAATTCAGTCACATTTCACTCTGACTAAGCAACCAACCATCTAAGATTTGTCTAATTCATTTAGACAAATCTCATCTTTGCTCTACACCAATACTTCTTTCTTGGAAAGAAGTATTGCTAACTTTTTGATGCTAATCAAATGGGTGTTATATATATATATATATATATATATATATATATATATATATATATATATGAATATTTTCAAAATATTACTGTCCATGACAGACTTTATGATTGTTATTACTTAGAGAAATTTGAAGTAACAGATAGTTTAAAACTCCTTACATGTTTATTGAACATGAGGTAGAGGTTTATCCTTGTTTCCCCCCATTTAGAATATGGTTTACTGGTTCCTTCCTTTCATGGCCTTAATTATTTAACTGTCCTAAATTTTTACTCAGCTGACTGATCAGTAGTTCATAGCAGGTTGATTGTTTTCTGATTGCTGCATCTCGACTGGTAGTGAGAAGCTTTAACGCTTTACTAATGTTTGTCAGTCACATAATATCAGGGTATTTTACAGGGCTACTATCTTGTTCTTTTATTGTTCTCTCCTTAATAATGTTTTCTTTTTCTCTTATTCTCCAACACTCAATAGGCCCTTGCTTTTTAGTGGTGTTATGATTAAAAAAAAATAAAGACAAAAAGTCATGAATATAGAAACCATTTCTTAAAAAAAAAAAAGTTCAACAAAATGATAAAGCAAAGAAAAATAAATATGTTCTTACCTGTCTAAACATTTCAGGGAAATCATAGACATATGTTGTTCCATTTGATTGAGCTTGAAAACGCTTCAATTGCAAATGATCTTTAGTCATGTATGGGGTACTAATCAGCAAACCATGGAGAGGTCCTTGCTTGGTACCATAACCTTGAAACATCACCTAAAATGAGGAAAAACAAAATTACACAATTAACAAATATTTCAATTTCTTTAAGGTTTGTAATCTGCTAGACAAGAAATGAAATTACTCACTTGTCCAGTCCTGGCATCAGTAACTTCTCTATATAAAGAAATGTCCAGGTAATAACCACTTTCATTAGTGACATTCAATCGAATAGGGAAACTATTACCACTGGCTTGCAATCTGAAATGAAAAACAAGTTTTAAACTCAATTGAATTGTGGAGTTACCATTTTCCTTCTTTAAATAAATAAAGAGAGAGAGGAAGAGAGAGAGGAAGAGAGAGAGAGGAAGAGAGAGAAGAGATAGAGAAGAGAAGAGAGAGAAGAGAGAGAGAGAGAGGAAGAGAGAGAGAAGAGAGAGAGGAAGAGAGAGAGAGAGAGAGAGAGAGAGAGAGGAAGAGAGAGAGAGAGGAGAGAGAGAGAGAGAGAGAGAGAGAGAGAGAGAGAGAGAAGAGAAGAGAGAGAGAGAGGAGAGAGAGAGAGGAAGAGAGAGAGAGAGAGAGAGGAAGAGAGAGAGAGAGAGAGAGAGAGGGAAGAGAGAGAGAGAGAGGAGAGAGAGAGGAAGAGAGAGAGAGAGAAGAGAGAGAGAGAGAGAGAGAGAGAGAGAGAAAGGAAGAAGAAAAAAGAGAGAGAGAGAAGAAAAGAAAGAAGGAAAAGAGAGAAATCTCAGACAAGAGAGAGATTAAATTTGTGAGAATGTCTTCAGAGAGAAACTAATTTGCTTAAGAGATCAATTTAAGAGAGAGCTGTATGGATAATAGAATTTTATGGAATATAAACGAAACAAAAATAATGCAGGAAATTTCCACTCAGAACGAAAGAAATACCATAATAAGAGATGAAAAGAGAGATACATACAGACAGAGCATGAACACAAAAAGACAGATACACACACACACACACACACAGACACACAACACACACAGAGACACACAGAGATATATATATATATATATATATATATATATATATAGAGAGAGAGAGAGAGAGAGAGAGAGAGATAGAAATTTCCGTCTCACTTCTGACGAGAGGCATGAAAAGAAATTTGTTTTTGACAGTCTAATAAGATATACATATTCAATATTCTATCTATCTATCTATTCTATCTATCTATCTATCTATCTATCTATCTATCTCAGTCAGATATTATCTATCTATCTATTCATGAAATCTATCTATCTATCTATGGCTTCAGAGGATAATATACTATATTATAAATATGTATATTTTCTAAAGAAGTTTGAGTTCCAAAAGCAAGTGGATAATGCAACTAAGACGAATTTATTACTGGGGCAAATGAGAAAAATTTAAAAAGAGGAACTAGAAACACGGTCCTAAACAGTAAACGATTATTAAAACTCTACACCTGTTCAAAAGATCTACTAATATACATTTACTATAAAAGAGCACACCATGCATACAAAAGATGCATGCATACATGCATGAATAGAGAGACACACAAACACACACATACGAAACACACACACAAACATATATATATATATATATATATATATATATATATATATATATATATATATATATATAATTGGGATCAAATAGAGATCAAATAGGATTATTAAATCCGAAAGAACGATAGAGCAGATTAATTTGTCAAGTAAATTTATAGATTTAAATTATTTACTGGTTTCTTAAAGAAGTATTTATTTATCAACTATAAAATGTTTTTTTTATATGAGGAAACTCAGAAAGTTTATAACTTATCTAGTATTTTGTTAGATTACCATTAGATTGTTTTCTTAAGAAATGGCATTGTTTAATGTATAATATGTATCCGTTTACATCTGAGAAACTTTAACATCTGTTGAGAGCCATTGATTTCAAATCTACAGTTCATGACCCATTTATGAAAAATAATTTCTTAATTTTTTGCTTCTTCTCTTAGAGAAATTTAATGAGAGAGAGATATTTGATTTTGATCTAAGCAATGCGTACAAATCTTAGAACCAGTTTTTTTTTTTTTTTAGAAAAAAAGAAGTTGTATTTTTTTTTTTTTAAAATTAAATCGTTCAAATCGAAGTAATTTATATTCGCCTGATGAGCAATTATGATCATCGAAAAAATTATATTGTTACAGGTATACCTCACCCTATGTCATTAATTGGTTCCAGAGGTCATATAACTATAATATATTTATACCTAAGTCAAAATAACCACACTATAAGTGGCAAATAAGCACACACCATTGCACATATTACTATATTATATGTATAAAAGTATTCTGAATAAAATAATTTATCAGCAATATAGCCTTACACTTAGCATTAGCAATGAAAGAAACGGTCTGGCAATTTTTTGAATATAATCCAGTTTCATCAACATTAAAAATCTGTTCAAGAAGAAACCTGTTTTCTTTGAATATCCCAGCCAATTCTTTAGGAAAATCAGTTGCTTTCTTGTTCATCAGCTGATGCATATTCACCTTATTCTTATATATATATATATAATTTCTTTTAAATCTCATAAATCAGGCTTGATTCACTTTTAAACTCTATATTTTTCTCATCTGAGTATTTTTTGTTCAGGTCCTCAAAGACAATGCTTTCACTTGAATTATTTCTTGACTAATAACAGCAAAGTCTAATGATTCAAAACCAAAGAGAAAGAAGTTGTTCAATCTCTTCAAAGATGTTTCCTCTTTTCTTATTGATAACAGTATTCATCATCCCTGGAGCATCAGATTTAATATGTACCAAAATCTTATCCTTATTGTGAACAATCATCGATACAGTCGTCCAACTCATTCCAAAAGATCGAGCAATTGATATAACCTTTTCACCTTTTACATGGCATTTTATCATAGTAAGTTTATTGTCCAGCATTATAGCATGACACTTAGCACTTGCACTAGGAATTTTCTTAGGAGCCATTGGGGCAAAATATAAAGTCACAAATGAATGAGAATGAGAGAGTAGGTGATAAGCAGACGTATACCATACATATGCCTAAATTAAACTGGATTTCAATTTGACAACACCGCCAAATGGTAGATATTGGAACTACCGTGGAAAATGCCAATATTGAGCTCTTAAAGACCACTAAATAAGACAACATAGGGTCACAGATGTTTTCATATTTCATTCTCTAGGATTTATGATGATTATATTAACATTTACTGTAAATGTATGTATTTTAATATGATTTTATATACTTTTATTCTTATTTATTGTACAGTAACATTATTTCATGTGTTTTAATGTTTTTCTAGTGATATTACAACTTCAATATTTGTGGCAGACAGAAGTAAAGTTGAATAAAATGACAAATTTTATATTTCCATATATTTTTTTTGACAAATGGTGTATAATTGAGAATGACTTAACTTGAAATGATATAACTCAAGGTATATCTGTAAATGTGAATTTTTTTAATGTTAAAAATATTACAAAATTTTTATTCATACAAAAGCATCACCAATTAACTAAATAGAAGAATGGAAATGTGAAATAGTTGCTTACATTTACAGGTATTTAGTAAACAGTATTTACTGTTCAGCTTTTGTGTTACAGTTTATTAATTTCAATGGTTTGGGTTAAATTCAATGAACCCAAGCAGGCCTCATTAAATTTTGTTCATATAACATTATTATGATGCACAGAATTTATTTAAGTCAAATTATAGTTGTAAGACAGTTGAAAAATATAGTAAATTAAAAACCATTTAAGATTATTCTTAACCATTTGGGTAGAAATTTGTTAGCCTGACTTGTGTCATTAAAATGATAAACAAGCCTGTTTATTAGTTTCAATTGGCTGAATTTGCCCAAACTAACCTAAGCAACTTTTGTTCATATAACATGGCTATGATAATGGACAGTAAATTTATTTAAGTTAACATTTAAAGTTATGAAACCAAAAATTAGTGAACTGAAACCATTATAAACGTTTTTTCAAAATCAATAATTTGAACCAGAAATTTTCAGCTTGTGTGACAAATTATTACAAGAATGAAAAATGTTCTGAAGAGATAATTTTTATATATTTGGGTTTATATGAACCCAGATGACGGTACATATAAAAAATAAATCTAACTCCCCATCCCACCTTATTTCCCCACCACTCCCCTCCTGTCATACTTCCAGTTGTGCACATATAAAATAAATAAATAAAGCATTAGGAGATTAACTAGTATCTACCACCTGATGTGACCTCAATGGTTGAAACCATGATAGCAGGTGCACAAATGATTAATCCTCCTGATATTTGGTAAGTAATATCTCATAAAGTTGTTTTAGTTGTATGTGGAAGGAAAATTAAAAACTCATGGTTGAATCCATTTTTTTTATCAAAATTTAAAATTACCCCATGCAAAAGTATTGGATACATGACACTTTTTTCAAATTTCCAATCGAAACTTTGTATTTTAAAAGACTTTAAATATTCAAATTTTCGATAGTATTGGAATGTTATCTCTGACCAATCAGAGAAGCACAATTGTTTACAAGATAGTGCTACTAATCATCTGACTCTTTGATGTGCATTCTGCAATTCAAAAAATTAAAAATGGCAAAAACTAAAGAATTATCCAGAGATATGCGAGATAGAATCATTGAACGTCACAAAGGAGGACAAGGTTACCGAAAAATTAGCAAAGAAATGAATCTAGCACTAAGTACAGTAGGAAATATCATCAGAAATTATAAGAAGTATGGCGACGATACAGCAAACTTTCCAAGAAATGGAAGACCGAGAAAAATAAATGAGAGTACTTCAGGGTAGATCAGCAGAAATGTGCAAAAAAAAAAAAAAAAAAAAAAAAACACAAACAACCCTTCATTACTCATTCTGAAATTAAAACTGATCTTGAGGGTGCTGGAATTAATGTAAGTAAGAATACCATTAGCAGAGCTCTATATCGTACAGGCTTTCATTAAAGATCATCAAGAAAAGTGCCTTTACTGAAAACCAAACATGTCAAAGACTGATTAAAGTTTGTCGAAACTTATGAAAAGAAAGGTATGCAGTTTTGGGAAAAGGTAATCTGGTCAGATGAAACAAAAGTTGAACTATTCAGAAGGAACACAGCGACAAGTGTTTGGCAAAAAATGGTACTGCCTTCAACAAGCACAATACCATCCCCACAGTTAAGTTTGGGGGTGCTTCCATTATGATATGGGGATGCTTTTCATCCAAGGGCACTGGTGAGTTACAAGTTAGCCATGGTAGAATGAATGGTAGCATGTACGGAGAGATTCTAGAGAAGAACCTTCAGAAATCTGCAACTTCTTTAGGACATGGCCAGAATTTCGTGCTTCAATACAACAACGATCCCAAACATACCACAAAACTTACAAAGGAATGGTTTGAAAATAATGGTATTAGTACTCTCAATTGACCAAGTCAGTCTCCTGACTTGAATCCAATTGAGAATTTGTGGAATACTTTGAAGGTTAAAGTTCATAAGCGGAATCCACAAAATATCAAGCAATTAGAGAAATTATGCAAGGAAGAATGGGGTAAAGTAACGGTGGATTAGTGTGGAAAACTTGTGGCCAACTATAGAAAGTGAATGGAAGCAGTGAAACAAAACAGAGGCTACGCAACAAAATATTAAATTGATGTATCCAATATTTTTGCATAGGGTAATTTTGAACTTTGATAAAAAAAAAAAAAAAAAAAAAAAAAATGGATTCAACAATGAGTTTTTAATTTTCCTTCCACATACAACTAAAACAACTTTATGAGAAATTACTTACCAAAATATCAGGCAAAATGATGAACATAAACTAGAGTTATAACAGAAAATAACATGTATCCAATACTGTCAAGGTAAATTATGCAAGATGATAAGTGAGTAAATGTCGTGAATTTTTTTCATTTTTATAATTTAACTATTTATATTATTTTATTTTGGGATTAATTTATATATTATATATTTTAAATAATGGGTTTTGAATTTAACCATTTTCTTTTAATTTTTAAAAATTTTTACAGTCATGTATGTTGGTTTGAGAAAAAAGTATTTCTTTTAGGAATGGAGATATTTAATAAAAAAAAAATAAAAATCAGGGATGCAGATTTTTATTTTGGCAATATTTGATAGCAGCACTAAATTTTCTGTTTAAAGCAGTCTCTTTCTCTTTTAAAAAGTGTGAAATTCTTAAGATCAAAGTTGTGGTCGAATTTATTTCTATGTATGACTAATGCATTTGATAAATTATGTACACAAATTTTTTTTTTCCATGTTTTTTTTTTATATAAATATTTGTTGCAAAATAAAACCCTTACATTTGCCTTCATAAAGTCTATCAGAAGATGAAACTCTTCTAAGTTAAGTTTTCCTTTTGTCTTTATTCATACAAAGTGATTATCTATATTATACACATGCAAAAATAAAGAGATTTTAATAGTCAACTGACATAGCAGCAGTTGATGATTCCTTAAAGGTTAATTTACCCACCTCACAAAAAAAAAAAAAAAAAAAAAAAAAAAAGATTCAAACCAACCTGATAGTAAACTTTAGTTCTGAATGCATCACTCGAAGTTTCCATAGACGACTGCCATAGCGCATTACAATATTTCGTACAGTGTCTTCAAGCTGTCACAAAAAAAAAAAAAAAAAAAAAAAAGTCAATTTCTTGAGACTATTTAGTACTATTTGTCTTTTAATCAAAGTTGTTAAATTGATTGTAAATCATCTACCTTTATTTCTCATCAGTGATGTGAAATGCATAAATGTTTAGGATATACAAAACTAACAAAAATCTTTGAAATATCTTGAATGATATTCAAATGATTAAGGATAAGACTATTCAAAATAAAATTTTGATAACTCGTCAACAGTATAATAAAGGAAGATTGTAGTAATTCAATTTGAAAGTCAATCTAACCTAGCGAATTAATGAGTTAGTTCATGAATTTAGTGACACAGTAATTGTGTTCAATCCCTGTGTCGGGTAATGTGTATTTGAACTCAGTAGAAATTGATACGGCAATAACTGAACAAAACAATAAGAACAAAACAAGATATCCCTAGATATGGTCAGCAGAACGAAAACAATCTACCCCCATAGATTAAACAAAGGATTCATTTTAATATTCCCTGAAGGCCACTCTGAGTGACAAGCACCAAATGAAGGTTAGAGGGCGCAACAGTCAAAACACTGTGATAGTAACAAAGGTGATGACAATAGTCTATATGTAACACCTCATCCCAGAAAATCAGGCTCTTCATATGAGCACCTTTGTACTTGCTATTTTATGCTCTTTACTGTCAATTTGTTGCCCCATAGGTAGTTCTAGTAACGTTCACCCAAAATATTTCTGGTAGAGTATATTGGAAAGGTCACAGGGTTCAACCTATTAAAAGATGCCCTGATGAACCTTAGACATAGAATATTGCCATATTTAATTTATATTACAGTAATAAGGAAAAAAAAAAATTTTTTAAATCTACAAACTGATCCTCCTTGTCCCGAGAATCATTAATAAAAAAAAAAAAAAACTAACCCAATCTCCATCTTCTGAACATTTTTCTTAATAATAATTTAAAAATAATTCAGTAAACGATGTTATTTTTATCTATGATAAATGGATTTTTGGCAATTGCCTTACTCAGTTTCCATCATTCACTATGCATGTGAAAAAAAAAATTAAAAATTAAAAAAAAAAAAATTAAAAAATTAAAAAATAAAATGATGCTTTTATCACAGTCACCCTAGCTTCTTGGCTAAGATCAAAATGTCTATCTATAAAAGGCAGGATGTGTGTGTGTGTGAGTGAGACGAATGCACGGCCGCAATTTTCGACAGATTTGTACCAAAATTTACATGCACATGCTCCAAGTTAGTGGGAAGGTCAAGACCAACTTTGCATTTCCTAACTCCCATCAATAGTGGAAATAATCGATTTTTTTCATGCTTCTACGACAGTTTTCATGTAGTTTAAATCAATCATTTCTACTGGCCAGAGTGAGAGCCTATAGCTGGCTGCCACAAATAGACAGGAAGATTGTATTGGCCAGCGTGAGAGCCAACAGCTGACTGACACAAATGTTAACTAGCATGCAAAAAAAAAAAAAAAAAAAAAATCAATAGCTGCATTCATCACAAGTGGGAAAAATTTAAATCTGCATGGCACTTTACTCCAATTGGCTCATTCGCTTGCTTAAACTCGACGTTGATTCTGATTCCGCAGAACTGGGTTGGATGTGAAAAAGTATTTGTTGTTAACATTCTTTTTTCATTCGGTTTTTCCAGTTACGAGTCCTTTTTAAAGCTGATTGTTTTGTGTTCATTTTGTTTAGTTTTTTTCAAACACAGATTTAATATTTAGTATAGAGCTTAGAAAAAAATTCACAGTGTGAGATAGGCAAGAAGTAAGGCATGTAGCAACATCAGCATGGCAAACGGCACTCCTTTAAAGGCAAGGAAGGGCAAAAATATTTTAAGTCAAGTGATAGCGATTGCTGTACGAGTCGTACAATTTTTTAATCAAGCACAGGCAACGCCGGGCCATGCTACTAGTATAGTATCAATTTAATATGATTCTCCTCTATTTCTATCTTCCCTTCTTTCTTTCATTTTCTCACTAAAACCAAGTAATATCTTTTCCCTTCTTTCCAGGTGATCAAAACAACAGTCCATTATTTATGTAGTATTGGCAGGGTGTAACAGACATGCAAAGGCTGGGAGAAACAAGTACAATTATAATAGGATATTCACAACATATTCTTGAATTTTTTACCTTAGTTTTTCTGGGGATCCTAGGTTCAAAATTATGTACCTATATAAGTTTGTTTATTATTTAAATCCTTCAACAGTAGTGAACAAATATCTTTCTGGCCCACTAGCCTTATCAAATAGGCCCCTTTTATAACTAAATAGTCTAAAAAGTAATATTTCACTTGTTAATGAAAAGAGACAAAAATAAGTTCTTACTTTTCCAGGTTCTGACAGAGTCAAAGTAGGGACAAAATTCAGGAAAATGTGATTGCAATCTGTTCGTTTGGACTGAAAACAAAATACAAGAGTTTTAAGGATATTTTTTTTTTTTTTTACAAGAGATTATTTTCACATTATGTAATATCAAATGTTGATTATAAGTCAATCCATTAAACTAATTATGACCTTTATAAACTAATGCTGTGTGTCCCATAATAGTCATTACATATTTTTGTTAATTGATGTCAATAATTAAAGGTTATGTTTATTCTCTAGCAACAATTTTGTATTATCTTTAAACCTTACAGTAGAGAAGGTTTTGTAAATAATGTGCAGTGGAAACAAATATGGAGATATTGAAAATTGCATCTGCTGCATTTTTATTTAGGATTTCAAAAATGTGTACATGTTCTATTGTTGAATATAATGAACAAGGAATATTTTGTAATTATTTTTTTTATTGTCCTTACAATTTTTTTGAAGGCTAAGTGTGTATGTAAAGGAATTTTCTTTAGCTTATATATTTATATAAATATTTTCTAATAACTCAACATTGTCTGAACTCACAAAACATTGCAAAATTATACTTCTTACAGATACCATAATGCCACATTTGCTCTAACAATTACTACCTAATCCAATATGTAGTTTTGTGATACATTTAAAGTCTTTCCCCAATGTTCATGAAATAAAAGTGTTTACATTACTAAACAAAAATGTGTGCTGTGTTTTGGTTCAACTATTTATATATGTAAGTAAATGGTGCATTATGGGTAGCTCTCTCTCTCTCTCTCTATATATATATATATATATATATATATATATATATATAAGGCACTGAAAAGTTCTTTGCTTAACACTTCAACATATGACCTAACATCAAAATTTGTTTAGGAACTCTTATGTTAGGCAAAGGTCTGCCTTCTGAATTTATCAAAACTTGTTTTGATAAATGAAATTAAATTCACCATGTTTGTATTAATTTCACAAAGTTAATATGCTTTTGTTAAAATATATGTACAAAGCATCTATCATATTATGAATAAACACAAAGTTATTCAAAGATGACATGTCTTTGAAAATAAAAATACTTTAAACATTACACGGATTGTGAAAATATTAATTTTTGGTATTGGTAATTAAAATTTTCATAAAATTCTTTTGTATTCCTAAAAGGATTCTGTAATAACAAAGGACAAGTTATAACTGACCAGGAAAAACAAACACTGAAGTTAAATTCAGTTTTATATTCAATCTTAAATTTGAAAAGGAAACTAAGCATATTTACAGATGGATGGGAAAATGCTACTTCCAAGGCATCCATGGCCTCCAGTAATGTTCGCTCGCCTTCATTTTGCAAATACTCAAAAGAAGCTTCCTGAAGAAAACAAAGAAATACAAATTCAAATCCAGGGAAAGACATTTCCACATATGTAATTCAAGAAAGATAAATCAAGGTAGATAGTGTGACTAATTCAAGTGAACATGGTAGAAAAATACATTTTTTTTTTTATTAAAAAAAAAAAATAAAAATAAAACCCACAAATAAATAAATTGTAATAATTACAGTCAAGGTGCATAATTACTTGTAATAATTAAAAAGGCAATTTTCTATGTTGCTATCATTCAAAAAAATATAAACATTTAATTACTGATATACATTTTGTTTCAGATCTGATATCAATTAAAATAAAAGGGTTGGTTTACTGTATAAAAAATAAGAGACAAACCTTTGTTACAAGATCCGAGTGCCTAATGATTGAACGGACAAAGAAACGATAGTCTGTAACTTCCTGTCCTTTGGCAACCTAAAACAAAAATTAAATTAGAGCAATTACTTGGTTCATATGGTACAATATACGAGGGTGGGTACTGAAAAATTATCTTTCAGGCCGGGGGGGGGATTTTTTTTGGGAAAATTAGGCCAAGATCTTTTCAGCACTCCCTCAAACATTGATAAGCTTGTAGCCTAATGATTTAAAAAAAAAAAAAAAAAAATTTTCATATAACCTAATATTTTCCGTAGATGAAACAATACAACAGTAAATCAAAATGGAGTTAATAATTGATCCACTATTACAAAATACAAGTTTTAAGATTACTTAAATAATTTTCTAAGTTAATAAGCATTGAATTAGGATGAAAAGTGTACAAAATAGAGGAATTGTGTAGTAATACTTCAGAAGAGCATAAAATCCTTACTAGAAATTTATACATTCAACTTTTGCACAATATTTTTATATTAATCAGTTCAAGACATTCTCAATCAACACTAAAGATCCAATGTGTTTTCAAACAATTTTTTTTTTAAGAAGTGGAACTAAAAACAAACTCACAAATTAACAACTCATTAAAATTTTCTTTGTTATATTAATAAAATTATGTTCAGAGTTAAAACTTATAGTGTGTGGCAGAAATGCCTTCCACATAAGACATTAGAGGGCAATGGTGCCTTCATGAAGCTAAAGTTTTACCATTATGTGGGATGTATTTCTGCTGCACCCTGTATTTACTAGTGACAGTTCTAGAGTAGAGTATTCTATGAGAACATTCTATCACTAAGATTAACATTTACACTAATTGTTTACATGTTTTTTTATATATATATATATATATATATATATATATATATATATATATATATATATATATATATATATTAATGTATATTATATTTTCAACCTGCCTTTTAAACATCTTTTGTTAAATATGACAGACAAGGAAAATTTTATTAATGTATTTTTTTTTGTTTTTCCAGAGTCCTTACATTTTGGCATTTTGTGGGGGGTGAGAGAGTACAAAAACTGTTGTTATAAAATAAAATAAGACATATCTCGGCTGATTTACAGGCAAATACTTAAGAGCGAGAACCGGATGTGAACAGGACAAAGCCCCGTCACAAAATGACCATTAACTTTCTTTACAAAGGTTCCCGACACACGTGTTCCGGTCGAAAAATAAAATATTTAAAGTGCTCTATTTTTCGTCCAATAAAAATGCTTCCCTCCTAATTATACTCGCTTCATTTCTCGAGCCTGTTAAGCCATAAAAATCGCTATAAAGGGGTCACACGGAAGTTCAACAGGCAGTCCACAGGTGCCCAGGATAGAGACCTGTCACTATCAGCTGCTGACAGCAGGGGAGCGTCAACCACCGTCAACATGTGTGAACTACTATGAGAGGTTGACCTAGATCAGAAACCGGCTTATGAACTTTACCACAAGGTAGCTGTCCCAAACCCACACGTTCACGTTGAAATAAACCACGTAAATCTATTTTTACTGTTGTCGTATTTCTTTCTTGCAACCATACGCTTGTCTATAACACTGTCCATACCATCCATTGTCCCAAATACTTCCAGCCACTTCCTTAGCCATTTTCAAAGGAGTTTTGTTTTGGTGTTAGTTTCTCTTCATGTTTTAACTGTTTGAGATGTATTTTTTGTGTTTTAAATACTAGTAAGAGTTTTTATTCCAAGCCTTCGTGTGTTGAGTACAGCTGGAATTCGAGTAAGCGTCTTTCTATTTTTTTTTTTTTTAAACTTTCAGCACACTACTTCCATTGTTAAACAAGGTGGATAGTAGGAGAGAGATGTTTAATATACAGGGCCTCTCTTATGCTTATAAACGTTTCCTATTTGTTTCTTATCCTATCATTGTGTTGGATTCTAATCCATATAAAAGTTAAATTACAATATGAAAATGTTAACAAGTTTGAACTCCATTTCTCGTTTTTAGTTCTTAAAAGTCAGAAGTTTAGGACAAACATTTTACTCAAGATTTGAATTAAATAAAATAAATACAAATAGAATATATTTGAAACTATTAATTAGGTAATAAATTGATTTCATACCTTAGCTTTTCCTAAATATAAATGCATTTTGTGATTGGCTGTTGGAATGGCCTCCAAATCAAAATTTCTCAATCGGTTGATTTCCAGTTGGAAAGCTAAAGCAGGTTCTAAATGACGATAAATTTTGTCTTCTTCAAACTGAAAGGTAAAAAAATTAAAATTTAGTGCCATTACCATTAATAATTCTCAAACTATTAAACAAATATATTCACGATTCAAAATGTTACCTTATCAAAACTTAACCAGTCTACAAAATCATACATAATAAGTTTAAAAGGATAAGAGAACAATGAGAAATTTTATGTAAGAATATTTTTAAATCATTCATTAAAAAAAGTTAAGATATATTGACAAAAAAATAAAATGTTATAAAATGCAGGAGGCTGCAAAAGTAGGTATACAATAAGTATTATAATAGTGGTTCTAGGATTCATTTAATTCATTAAAATATTTATAATAAGTAATAATAAATATTTTGTAGGTAAAGTGGAGTATGTAAGTGACGGGGACAAACAGTTAACATTTGAGGGATTGATATATGTTTATTATTGATATTTTATTATAATCAATACAACACATTTTGTGTGCACGTTTTGTTTTCCATTACTGTATACCTACTTTTGCCTTAATAAATGAAAATCTCCAATTCAAATATTTACCTGAAACCTTGCCCGGAAAGTGAAAAATTTAGGGAATTCACACTGAAATATCAATTTTTTTACAAATTTTTAATGCATTTAATAGAAAGAATGCAAGCGTAAGAGAAAAGACTTCTGTAAGATATAGATCTATTTTTTTTTTTTTTTTTTTATTATTTGACAAAATTCACAGGAATAATTTATACAAGGTTTTCACTTCAAAATACTAAACAAGAACATTGCACAATGAGAGACCTTTAAATTTTTTTTATTATTACCACTGATTTTTAATTTTCATAAAATCAGTTAAATATTGTCGAGATTTCAAAATTTAGATTGTAATATATAAATTTATCTTTAGCAACCTCTGAAAATCTGCACGTAAAGAAAAAATTCTAGAGAATTTTGCTCTGGATCAAATGAGCCACTTAAAGAATATCTTTGTTATCCTATTCAGTTTCAGGACGTAAGAAGGGTCAGAGATCAAAATGAAAGAACAAAATCAAAAAGGTCTTGAAAGTATGACCATGTATAACAAATGTCATGGCATGTCACATGATAATGGTAATACAAGGTGCGGCATAAATATGTCCCACATAATGGTAAGACATTAGCTAGATGAAGATACCATTGCCACTAAGGTCTTATGTGGAAGGGTATTTCTAGGAGCTATTTCTTGCAGAACTCTGTATAAGCAGTTTTTTTTTTTGTAAGGAAACATTCGGCATTTATTTTCTCAAGTTACATTTATCCATTTTAGTTGTTGCTCTTGTTGAAAGTCCAAGTGATATGCTTTATCTTATACTTTTATTAAGTTAAATCAATTTACAATTATGATTTAAGCTTTTAAAATGTGAGAGGTATCTATCCTTAAAATGTGAGAGGCCTGTCTCACTTCCAAATGTGAGGCCAACCTTAAAATGTGAGAGGTTTCTTAAAATGTGAGAAAATAATTCTTTTAAAATGTGAGAGGCCGTCTTAAAATGTGAGAGGCCGTCTTAAAATGTGAGAGGCCGTCTTAAAATGTGAGAGGCCGTCTTAAAATGTGAGAGGCCGTCTTAAAATGTGAGAGGCCGTCTTAAAATGTTTTAAAATCTGAGAGGCTCTGCCTTTCATGAGAGGCTGATACTAAAATGATTTGTTGCACCTTAAAATGTGAGAGGCCGTTCTAAAATGATTACTTCAAAAACATTTTATAATATATAGAAAGTAAATTTGTAGCCGAAATGACAGTTCATCTCAAATACAAAAAATTGTACACTGTCAAAACTTACCTTAAATAAAACCAGGAATGTAATTCTGCGAATTCCCTTTTCATACAAGACTTTTTGCTAGAAATAACAAAAACATTGACTTATTTTTATTTGCACACTACAAAAATTATTCATGTTATCATTGCTAGATTAACTTTAAATACTGATTTCATTGTGACGTATTGCCTATTGTCTCAAAAATCCTACCAAAGTTATTTGAAACTGACCACATTTTAATAAATTTCTTTTTTTTAATCCCAAAACAAGTATAATACTTTATTGTTTGGAGGAGGTTAGGAGTGGGGTGGAGGCTCACCATTAATATGTTAAAAATCAGAGTAAACCCAAAAGGACAGTTGGAGAAGGCGTGTGAAGCAGTTTCTTCTAGACCAAGATCATACCCATGGCAGATCCCTCTAAAGGTTATGTCATCGAGAGATAATTCATTCCAAATCAATCGCTCAGGGTTACTGAGGTAATCCATCACTAGCACCCAAGACCAGAAAGATTGCAACTATCACTGACAAGCTGAGCCACGCACAGAGTGCATCCTTCATTGATACCTTCCACTACCTCTAGGTCGAGAAAGGTCAGTGGACCAAGGAATGACCTTCAAGCCAATCAACACTCTCTAAGAAATCTCAACAGATTCTGGGGCTTATGACAACTTATTTTGCTGTCATTCTCAGACTGGGAATGACAGCAAAATACTTTCCTCTCTCCAATTTATAGACTGAAACACACAAATGCATGCTGGGATTTTTTCCTAGCCAATAAAAGACCAGTTCTCAGTTTCATCTGACTCAGTCCCAGTCTGTTTTAACGTCCTCTACTAGACCCACCCCTTCACAAAAAACAACCCCCCACCATCGCCTGCTATTTCACCTTCCAAAGCTAAACCCAACAGTAGAGATCCCAGCCCCTATAGGCATAGATCCTTTTATACCCATCTGAATACACCCCTCCTTTCCCGTTAAACAAAAAAATCCACCCCTTCAAAGAAAGCAATCACCGCAAAAATTTGAGATGCCTCCTCCTGCACAGGCGGCAAAGAAGCCCCACTCAAGAAGCAAAAAGAGGAAAAAAAAAAAAAAAAAAAGATTTATTTTAACTCAGGAAAGGAAGTGTGCAGGATTTCCCCAGCCCAGGCCGAGAAAGCCAGAGATTATGGCAATAGGGTTAAAGACCTCAAATACCTTCTCTCGATTAAGCAGTTTGCAGACCTGGACATTGAGACTCCATAAAATTTCCCAAATGCCCAGAGGGTCCTCACAGTTATTAGGACAGGTTCTGCTGCTAAACAAACTTGGCGATGGTAGATGAAGCCATTAATGCATGTAAGATGGCTTTGCCCATTGCCATTTTTGAGAATGATAATTTAAAAAAGTTAAAACAGTTCTGTGCAGGGAGGGTCCCCATTTTAGTGCACCCATCCCTATATAGAGCTCTTAAAATTGACCTTCCCCTGGGATATTGGTGGTATCTCCCAAGATGGCACCATCAAGAATGAGATGGGCCATGGGTCTATGGGAGAGGCTGTCGGTATCCTTACCCCGCCATGTTTAATGCTGGTAAACAACCCTAATCGGACTTCTCATGGCTCTCTGGCCTGAGGTCCGAGTCTCGCAGGGCGAGGCTCTCTCGCGACCTTCAGCGTCTCGGGGTGAATATTTGTTGTGTGCAAGAGACCCGTTTTTCTTCTCGTGACTATGAGGAACATTCTGTCTAGGGGGTTTCCCTCTATTCAGCATGTTTTGATGGACGCTCGAGGGGTGTCTCTTGGCTGGTGAGCAAGTCTTTGAAGGCTGCGTGTGTTCTTGTCTTCGCAGATCCGGCGGGCAGGCTTTGCGTGCTGGATGTTACCATAAAGGATAAGGCTTTCGTCTCATTGGGGTTTATGCGCCCAATGTCCATTCTGAGCGGCCTGCTTTGTTTCGGCGGATCGAGCCGTTTTTGACGACATCACGTCGGGTAGTTTTAGCGGGTGATTGGAATGCCGTCCTTGACCCGATATAGATCGCATAGGGTACTACTAACAACCCTGACGTGAAACCATTTCGGGACTTTATCGACAGGTTTGATCTTGTCGATAAGTACCGGAATGAACACCCTCAGGAGGTAGTGTGGACTTGGACTAATAGTGGCGGCTCGGCTAGTTATCTAGACCGACCGAGTCTTAGTTAGGAGAGTTGATGTAGGGCTCTTAGGGTGTCCAAGTTTCCATTATATAGTTTATTACGGATCATAGGCTTGTCCGGGTCCGTGTAAACTTAGATAAGCCTAAGGTTAGGATGGCTGGTTACTGGAAATTAAACTGTTCATTATTTGGTGAGCAAGATTTCCGGGACCAGCTTTACTAATGATAGAGGGGAACTGACGGGGGCGGTTGTGGGAAATGCCTGGTGGGATAAATTAAAATCCAAAATTAGAACGTTTGCTGCTGATTATAGTCGTCGGCTCAATCTAGATAGATTAGCGGCGCAAACGGCTTTAGAGCAAAAAGTTGATCGGGCGGTTAAATCCCGTGATAGTGGGGAAATAGCCTTAGCTAAGGCAGAGTTGGCCTCCTTGCTTATCAAGAAGGATCAAGCTCTGGTAGTTAGGGCTAGGTTAAAAAGAATGTCCTCTGAGGCGACGAATATGGCCGCTGAATTGCGTGCAGAGGAAGCTCGGTATGCATCTCAACATATCGCGAGCGTCACATTGCCGGATAAGCGGACCGTGACTACAAACGAGGGCATATGTGAGGCTTTTCGTGACTACTTTCAGGATCTTTTCACCAGGGAGCCCGGTCTGAGCTCTGCTCAGTTCGACACCTATTTAGCTGACTTTCCCTGCCTCGAGGCAGCTGAAGCAGCTAGGTGCGAGGGTCCCATTACAGAGTCGGAAATCTGGGATGCGCTGAAACAGGTTGGCCTGGACAAATCTCCGGGACTAGATGGTCTTCCGTACAAAGTTTACTTGAGGCAGTCGCCCGTTTTTGTTCCTTTGCTGGCACTGATTTTCGGCAACTGGATGAAGCAGGGGTCTATACCCCAACGCTTCACCAGGGGCGTGATCAAGTTGTTACGTAAGAACAAAAACGGTGGGGATGGGTTAGGTAACTTTCGCCCTTTAACTATGTTAAACACAGAGTTAAAGATTTTGGCTAAGATCTTAGCCAACCGTTTGCAGGCTGTCCTGTCTAGTCTGATTGGCTCCGAACAGACTTGTGCTGTGAAGGGCAGGACTATTCAGGACAACCTTCATATGGTGCGCCTGATCATCGAGCAAGTCGACAGTGAAGCCGCGCTGATCAATTTAGATCAGTCCAAGGCCTTCGATAGGGTTGACCATCATTTTCTGGAGGCTGTTCTTTCGGCGGCCGGTTTCGGGCCGTACTTTCGCACCTGGATCCGACTTCTGTATGCGACCCCGGTGCGCTGGTGGAAGTGAATGGGGTACGATCGGAGCCTTTCGTATTGTCTCGCTCCATTCGTCAAGGTTGTCCGCTTTCGCCTTTGCTTTACGTTCTTGCGTTGGAACCTTTCCTTCGCAAGTTAAAGGCGAATCCGGTCCTACGCGGCGAATTTCCCTGCCTGGTGCTACCACATCGGCCAGGTATTCTGCCTATGCTGACGACGTTTCGGCTCTTGTGTCGAGCAGAGCCGAGATTGACGAAGTCAGCAAAGAAATCAGTGGTTATGAGATGGTGACAGGGGCCAAGATCAACCGCGATAAGTCTGTTGGCTTGCGGTTGGGTGCGTGGAAGGAGTTTCTCTTCCCGGACCTTTCCTCTGGACGGATGGGCCAAAGATTCTCGGCGTCTGGTTCGGTCCTGATCTCCAGTTGGAAATGAATTGGTCGGAGGTGCAAGGGAAGGCCGAGATCGCAATTAATTTGTGGTCTCGGAGGAATCTTTCCCTAAAGGGAGGGCGGAAGTTTGTGTTTCACATCTATCCGATTCTCCTTTACCGACTCTCTGTGCTTCCACTTCCGTATGACACTTTAATGGCGTTAGTGAAGGCTCTTGTTCTCTTTTTTGTGGGGAGGCAAGGCCCAGAGTCTCTCGGAGATCTGTTGCCTTCATCCATCTGAAGGCGGTCTGGGCATGCCTAGCATTGAGATTCGTCAATATATGCTTCGCATTACCTTTCTGGATCGAATGTGTCGCGATTCGGATGAGGAGGGCGCCTTCTGGAAGGAAGACGCCCGTAAGAACTTCCCATCCCTGAGAAGTGTGCACTCGTGTGAGGAGGAGGCCCACCGTTTACCCCGAGCCGAATGCTCCTTCTATCGTGAATGTCGTCGTGCTCTGAAACGCCTCTTACGGGCGTCGGATGGCCTCTCCAACGTCCAGGCGTTGTCTCGTAAGGCATTATATCAAGTTTTTAGTTAGGGGTCCGTTCAAGATGATCTGATTGACGAGCTCGGTCTTACGAAGCAGGAGGCTCGATCAATATGGCCTTGGGCGCCCGGGTTGAAATGTCTCAATAACGATGAGGCATCACTCACCTGGCTGGTGATTCGTAGGGCCCTCTGGGTCGCCAAAAGACTTTGTTCAGCAGGCTTGGAGAAATATCCAAACTGCCGACGCTTGTAGTGGGGAGGTCGAGACCATTGGTCACGCCTTTTCATCACTGCAGCGGTGGTAGTGTCGTTGTGCAAGTTTGTTTAAGGCCTCATGGTTCGCATGCTGCAGGGAAAGTTTTTTGTCCTTCAAGCCGTTCTGTTTGTAGCAATGTGGCACCGCTGCGGACGAAGGCTGAATACTATGTGTTCTTATGCTTGCTAGGTGTTATGAGAGTCGTGATTTGGACGACACGTCAGAAGGGATTCTATGGAGGCGAGAAGTTCACCTCTTCCCAACTGATCTTGTACTTTAAGCATCAGCTTAAAGTCAAGATTAGGACGGAAAGGCGGCGGCTCACTTCATCAAAATTCAGCAAAAGGTGGGTGAAAAGGTGCGAATCGTCCTTGTGTCGTGTGAAAGGGGCTGACCTTGAGTGGCATTTTGATGCTGGTTAGGCATCAGGATATTGTTTTCCTGGGTTGAACATGTACAACCCATCCCGAAAATTAGGTTAGATTAGGTTTTTTTTTTGATGCTTTTTAGTTTTTCTTTTTTTTCAACTTAGCTAGGGTATGTATGCTCATTGGTCCCTTTTATTTCTGTCCCTTTTTTTTTTTTTTAAGTTTAATTCCCCATCCCCTCCCTCGTTTTAGGTGGTCAGTGATGTCAGTTCTCTGGTGGATGCGGGGCGCCTTTCGTTTCGTTTCGTGTGTGTTTTTCCGTATTTGTTGTTGTGTCTGAATGAGTGCATGTCAGTGTGAGTGCTTGGGATGAATGAATGTTTTTACTTTTTATAGTCCCGCATTAATTTCGTCCAGTTAACTGATGTTTCTGCCACATTTAGTGATTGTGGGGGGTTTTATTACTAACACGATTTTCTTTAGTTTCTTGTAAATAGTTTTTATATTCATATTGTAAATACTCATTGGGGTTATTTTTAAAATTGTTGTTTTATTCCCTCCCCCCACAGACAACAAATTGTACATATATGGGACTAGTTAGTATTTTCATAGAGACAAAGAGGTATTATGGTGGTTGTAGTAAGAAAGGTATGGAATGTGTTGTTTTGGTGAAAGGAATATTGTTCTTATGATTGGGTCAGTGTTTGTGGCTAGCTAAGTTTATGGTTAAGACAGAAGAAGACCGTCCTTTTCCCAATCCCCCTTTTTGGCCTTGTGCCACATTTTCTCCCAAATATTTCTAAATAAATCCCTAAATATTTACAATCAGAAGAGTTCTTTTTTTTAAACGTATGACCGGTTTTGTCCGTATTTGTGATTGTCTTTGAACTTGATTTTGATTTCAACCTTTTGCTTGCGTTAAGTTTATTTTTATTTTTTTCCATGTATTGACTTTTTTGCCAAAAGTTTGATTTGTTTTTTTTTCTTTCCCTTGATTTTTTTATACTTTAATTTTTGTTGTTTCTTTAATTACTAATTTTCATTTTCTAATACGTATTTTTTAGTTTTAATTTTTTAAATTTATTTTTTTATTATCGAATTCCCACGCCAAACTTGATTTTTTCATTGTTTATTTTGCCCCACGTCAGAATTCCTTTTTCTTTGTTTACAATTTTTTACGTTTTTTTTGTTCTTTAGAACTTGTCAATTAACTGTTAAATATTTTATTTTTCCTTTATTTCAAATCTTTTCTGTGTTTATCAAATTTTTGTATTTATTTTCATACTTGTGAGTTTTTTTTTTTTTTAGTTTGTTTTTCGTTCGTCAAAATCGTTCACATTTGACTAGAATTTTTTAAAAGTAACAGCCATATTGTATTTTGATCTTCAAATTTGGCATTTTTTCAAAAAAAATTTTCTGTTGTATTATTGTTAAAAAAAAACGTATCTTTTTTGTTTTTATTTTTCTGTCTTAAATTTTGATTGTTCATTTTCGTACTCACTTTTTTGTAATTGTTAACTGGTTTTATTTTTTAACGTATTTTTCTTCTTAGAGTACGTGTTTCTGTAACTTGTTTTTATTGTTGTTTTTATGTTCTGTATTGTTTCTTTTCTAAACGAAATGCATAAAAATGATTTTCGTTATTAGTTAAAGTTAAATTTAATCAAAATGGATATTTAACTTCTCCGTGAATGAGAATTAAGAGTTTACGTAGGTTTCAGTAAAAATAAACAAATAAAACAAATTTAATCTTTGGTCCCAAAATCACTATCATGATCATATTGGTGAATCTAAATAAAAGTGTTTCAAATCTTTCATTTATTGCTTCATATTAAGTTTATCATAATATCAGCTGTTTACCGAATAAATTCTAATTTTTTTATGTATTTCCTGGTTTATTTTTTTTTTTACCTGATATGAAAGTCATTTCTAATTCAAAGAAGGAAATTCAAAGTTCTTTTTGGAAAACAATAAGGATCCAATTTATTTTTCCTATAAAGTTCTATATTTAATCAAGTTTAGCTAAAGGAGCTTGAAACATGATCTCAAATTTTTGGTTTTGGATTCATCCTGGAATTTTCTCTTTCTGAAAAGTCAAATATTGTAAAGATTTCCATCACCATCAAAGACATGAAAAGAAAAGTACCTGGGCATCAGTATTGATGACTAAATACTAAATTAGATGATTTAACTTCACTTACTAGAAGAGTGTAGAAATTTTGGGTCAAATATTTGTTGGAGCAGAAAATTTGAGAACTCATTATTTTAACTAAAATGTTATATGTAAATAGTGAAATAAATAGACTTCTTTTGCTTTATGTATATGTTAAAAAAAAATTGCATTATCAAAATATTTTACAATAAAAAAAATTTAAGATATTATTATATAAAACCCCTGAAATTTATTTTTTTTTACTATATTTTCATAAAATCTTTCAAATTTGGTATTAAAATTTATAAAAAAAAAATCTACTTTATTTATTCATAACTACTAAAATAAATCACTACTCAGTATTTTCAACAATTTTTTTTTGCAGTTTTTTTTCTGACCTTTAAAATTTGCAGCCTTATCAAAAATTTTTGATTAACCGTAAATTTTGAATGCCATTTTTTTTTTTTTTTTTTTTTTTTTTTTTTTATGAAAAACATTAAAGACTTTTTATGATACGGTCCTTTCCAGTTTCATATTTACTAAATTTCAAATATCAACTAAATCATCTTTATAACTCGGTGATAAAAAAAAAGAATATCTATATAAAATTTAAAATTGCTAAATTTTTTATATAATTTTGCTATTTGACATTTCAAATTTATGCAGATGTCACTGTGTTCTGCCATTTTATTTAACATCAAGACGAGTATCCTCTGAATAAGATCCCTTTTCTGTATTATATTTGATATATAATTATTCCATCATGAACTTTCCCATTATAATAATTTTTTTCTTGTCTTAACCATGTATATTCTAAAATCATTTTAAGAACATTTTTTCTTGTCTCAATCATTTCATAGAAAATATTTTTTCGGTAACGTTAACTTTTAAAATCTAATCTTTGATATTTACAACTTTAAATAGAACCATCCAAAATCTTCTGAAGTGATAAATTTTTTCCTTTCTTTTGGCAATTATTTTTAAAAAGACTCAAAAATTAAAAATTGCAATGGAACAATATTTTTATTTGTAAAAATTCTCCGTTTTTTTTTTTTTTTTTATAAGTACTTGATCCGTTTGAATTAAAGGCAAAATTGGTGTCTTTCATAAGAGAATAAATATCATTGTGGTATCATTAACATATAACATCTTCTTTCCAGCATAATAATTATAAAATGTTTATAAATATTTCAAATTAACAAGAAAATAAAAGCTTCGAGAAATGAAAAAAGATGAACTGACGTCATCCAGAATTTCAATTCTCTTTTTAATTTTGAAGTATTTTAGTAAACCACATAAAGAAATAATTCTGTTTTATTAACATTAAAATAATAAAAATACTAATGTAAGTTAATAATAGATTCTTTAGCTTGCATTTCTATTCCAGTTAAAAACAAAACAACTCTAATGGAATCTAAAAAAAATTTGCAAAATAATATTAAAATTTTTTTGACACCTCGCATTTTTTATTTTATAAACGCCATCGTTTATTTTAAAAATAATTCATATCTTTTGGTGGTTTTGTGTTTTGTAAAAAAAATATCATTGTTTTTCATAACACTTACTTCTATTTCAAACATATCTGTATAATGCAACAAAAAAAAAAAAAAAATTTGTTTTGTAATTATTTTCATCTAACGATCTTTAAAACGGTTATCGAGATATAATTTATTTTGCAACTGTTTTAAGTATTTGCTTGCTATTTTTTTGGGTTAGTATTAGAATAGGGTACCTCCACGAAATCGCTAAAAAAAAAAGCATAGCTTGATGAAAAAGACGCCAACCTTGCCGAAAACAAAATTTTATTGTCTAAATGCTTATGTTATTATTAAGAGGAAAGACCAAAGTTTTTTTTTAATTATTTTTAAAAAATTTTCCTTCTTTTTAGAACATTCTAAATTTTGATTAAAAAAACCTTTTTCTATTTGTATCAGCGGAACTAGTAAATAACATAGACAATTTTTAGCACGTTTTTTTGGTATGACACACATTAATTTGAAAAATCGTGCAAAAATAGAAATAATTATCGGATGTTAATGAAACTTTCAGGAACTATTCACAGATGATCGAAATTATTATAAATATGTTTTTTTTTTATGAAAGTCATGGTAGAAATATTTTTTAAAAATATTTATTACCCCCCATAACTAATTTTATGAAAACGCTAGAAATTCGATCGCATCGGTTTTAGTGATTACAATAATTAAAAGCACAGGGCTTTGAGGAATGCAAATCATGTTTTTTTTTGTTTTTAATTGGATACCCAGTACCTGAAAATCAGCTCTGAATTGTAACATACAAAACTCAAAAAAACAAAGATATTATTTAATTTCAAATGCTTTTATTTGCTTTTAGTTGTTTTTATGAATATGGACAATATTTTCTGAAAGCAAAAAAAATTTTTTCGATGAAAAATGAATTTTTAATACAATTATTTGTTATTTCATTAATTATAATAGATTTTACATTTAAGTTGTTAAAATATTATAAAATTAGTTAAAAGCCACATCGGTCTTTCATAAGTGTCCTTATGAGATAGATCTTTTTTTTTTAGCGTTGTAAATTGTATCATTTTGACTAATCAGAAGATCCCCAGTAATTAAGAAATGTAATTTTGTGCTTATAATCGAGCTGTAATTATAAAATACGGAAGACCAACCAGAATATAATTAAGTTGCGTTATTTGAGTTAAGCATTGTTCTCCGCTGTTAAGGCCTTTACTTTTGCGAAACACGTGTGGAGAAGTTAATTTGATTTTTCAATTTCAACTGAGAAGGTTACCTACAAGTATCAGTATCATCTTATGAAATTTATATGATCTTATTTTTATATTAATCTCAGTTACGACATTTTTCCATAAATGAAATATCAAAATTAATAATAAAATGAATGCAAATACAAATAACAGTAGAATGTAATAAATGTACATAAAATTATAGTATTTTATGTACAATTCTGATAAAATTTCATAAGAAAGGTACCTATAAATTAATTAGATACCTTTCTTAAGAAATATGAAATTTAATGTCACTCTTAACAGTTTTATTTTAATTTCTTTAGAATATATTTCCCATAAAGCATCATAAACGTAAAGGTGAAAGCTAAGTAAAAAAAAAAAAAAAAAAAATTAGACCGCTGAAAGTTTTCGTTAAAAATAACGGGGTAAATAATTTGTTCACGTAAATGTAAATTATTTCACTTTTCTCCTTCCGTAGAACAAATTAGCCTCATGGAATTCGTCAATATATCATTCATCACATGTCAAGAGACGCGAAAGTTTATGACCTGCTTTGTTTTATTTTCAAATTACATCTTTTTGGCACAAAAAAGTTAAGTTTGGTTCAAAATATTTTAAATAAACATTATAATTTCTGATTTTCTTAAAATAAGTTTTGAAAAAATGATAATTGATATTTAAAAAAATTTCAAAGTCAGATTTCCAGTTTTTTTTTTTAAAAAATGGAAAAATGGTCAATTTTGCTGACTCAAAAAAAAAAAAACTAGATTTTAACAAAATTTCGGACGTGCTAGGAACGATTAAAAAATGGAAAAAAATACCCCAAAAATACTTTGACCTTTTTCTCTTAATAATATATTGATCAAAATATTTAGACGATAAAATTTTTTTTATAACATCACAAAAATGTCCTGATCAAGGCTTTTTTTCATCATTTCAGATACTATGCTCTTTTTAAATACTCTTCAGAAATTTCTATCAGTGAAATTGTATATAGAGAATAAATGTGGGGTGGGATGACTGTATTTAAAAAAAAAATGCTGGAAAAATATAGGCTTAAATATCTGCCTTAGTTCAGCATTGACAATGCTTAAATTTAAGTATATCAACAGAAACACTAGTAATTTATATCTGCCAACATAATTTGGTTTCAAAGGTTAATACTAGCTACCAAGTAAATACTTTATAAAATTACATACTTATGACCAATCACAGTTTAAATTTTTCAGATATTTCTTTACAGCAAAAGAGAAAATAGTTTCAATGATAATAAAATTCCATACTCTGTAAATTCTGTGAATGAAGAAAATGCAGTCACTATCCCCATTCTTTCAGTCAACATGGAGGAATCCACATGTTCCCATTGCTGCAAATCATCAGCCTTGGACATGCTTCCATCAAACCGCATTACCATCAACCTAAGGAAATTATAAAAGGAGAAAAAAAATTACAATAATTAGAACAGAATCTGAAGTTTTATATTGAAACACCCCCCAAAAAAAAAAAAAAAAATTATTCCTAAAAAAAAAAAAAAAAAAATTTATATCCCAAAATAAATACTTGTAGAGATATCAGAACTATATAAAGACTGATACATATATAATGAGTTCTAACAAGATATATATGAAGTTGCAGATAGTTTTTTCGTTTTTTTTTTCATGCACAGCAGATTATGAACTAAATTTATAACTAGGTTTTTGTTAATATTAAATAAAAGCAAATGTTAGTAGGAAGCCGTAGTAAAACATAACAGCTATATCTCTAATACAATACAAACAAATTAATTTAAATACATTACCCAAAGTCAAATTTGCCTATTATTCAACCAAATGCTACAAATATGCTACTTTAAATGTAATAAATACTTTATTACAATGAAAAGGTATGTCACAGATTTTACATTCTTCTTAAATCATATTTCAAGACAAAAAACAAATTGGAATATTTCTTTTCTGTAAATTTATTTATAAATAAAAGCCAGTGTTAATCACTAACCTGTTAATCAACTAATGTAAAGAAAAAAAAAATAGTAATATAAAGTCAATGTATAAATGAAATATATATCTATATGCTTGGCAGTAACTAAATACCATTTTTTTTTTTTTTTTAAGTTTATGCTTAACTCATTAACTACCAAATTTTTTTTAATGTGCATTTTTATTTTAAAAGACAAAAACTAACTTAGGAGTTTATTTATTCCTTATGTTTATTTTTAAGGTAAATAGCATTGTTGAATTTATAGGAACTAGAATATCATATATATATATATATATATAAAATATATATAAAACATCAAAAAATAATATTGATTAGAAATAATAAAAAAATACTTTCAAAATAGTCATTTTCTACAGGTGAAATTGTAAAATTAAAATTCAAGTGTCTTCTTATGGCTAATAATAAAAACTCTGAAGGCTAAGTGTTGTAAAACATACCTCTGCAAATGCAATGTATGTAAGCAATTCAATTTAAATAACATGTAGTGAGTTTAATTTTAACAGATCCCCAAATTGGGCTCATGACAGGTAATGGGTTAATGTGAACTTAAGAGATGAATTTTATTTACAAAATCATGAATTTTTTTACAACTTGAAAAGCTTGCATATTATCATGAAAAATAGGACAATAAACCACAATGATATAAATACAAACGTTTTATGTTTTTGCAATATGAGATTTTTTTTTTTTTTATTACAATTTTTATTACTTCAAAAGGTTATTTTTTAGCAGACCCCCCTATTTGAGTAGACACTGTTTATTTTAAACAGTATTTATTTCACTATTGGTCTGCATACTAGAGAAAAACTTATGAAATGTAAATATCAAAAAGATTTAAATATGTGCCCCCCTTGCAAAAATTTTACTGTCATCTATTTTAGAGACAAAATAGAATTGTGCTTTATTATAAAGTTCTTCATAGCCTAGTTAGCATTCCGGATCAGATGGTTGTTCTTTTGACAAAGAGGGATGCAAATTCAAATCTTGCCATAGGATACATTTTTCTTGAGTATGCAGGTCGTAAAATAAACAAAGCATCTACTCAAATATGTGTACCCACTAAAAATAGCACATACACATATATACATATATTAATCCACCCCCATCAAAATGGCACTAAGAGACTTCTTGGTTTGACCCACTTTTCAAATTCTGATAAAATTACCAAATATCAATATTATAATATTTATAAACTACTAAAGAATTTCATAAAATTTAAAAAAAAATTTCTTGGATATCCTATAAAAAAATTTATGAGCAATGTATTGAATGTCCAAATAGCAATATATAAATATAAATAGTTTTTTGGTTCATATATATATATATATATATATATATATATATATATATGTATGTGTGTGTGTGTGTTTGTCTGATGATCACAAATAGTGTGAAACCCAGGGTCACAAACTCATATCAATCCAACTATATATATATATTTTCCAAAATATAAATAATAATTCAGTTATCTACACTTTATTAATAAAATATCTTTGAATTTTGCATATCTAAAATAGAAACAATATTAAAATTAACCAGTCAAATATAAAAGTCAACAATTGCAATACAGAAATTGTTAAATTTAAATTGTTACATTTTGGTGAGAAAGAGAGAATTGTTTATGAGCCATTTACTGAAGTATTTTTGCTCTTATACATTCTTTGGCTTTATTCACATATATTCTCTATCCTGATACAACATATACTCAAAGAGAGAAGAATGTACCAGCTGAAAATTGAGTGAAAAACAAAAGGGAGACAATAGTCCAAAACTACATGAAATAATTGTTTATCAAAGTTTAATATGAAAGGAATGTTTATAATCTGAAATTGGACAAAAGAAATTTTAACTCTGAAACTACAAAATAAACTGTCATATTAAAAGTATTAAAATACTACAGCATAATTTAGAATGTTTACACAAAATCATAATTTCTATAGGAAAAGAGAAAAATAATTGTCCAATTATAATACAAATATTTTTATTGAATAACTGAAGTATACAAGAAAGATAACTCAAATTTCCAAATTTTAAATGTCTAATTTGTATAGCACCCATAAAAACTGAGAGGATTATGCATGGATTGACATTTCTGCTGAGGAACAGGGTATTTTTGATATAGTTAGGATCAAAGTATTACTTACCAGCCCTTTGGCAAGGATCAGTATAGATTATATTGATTTTATTGCTCATCCCAGGCTAGAGATTGTCCAGACTGAGTTAGAGAGGAACATATTATTCCAATATCTTATTTCAAATTCAGTTAAAGTGTGTGTGTGTGTATATATATATATATATATATATATATATATATGATTGTATCAAAAAAAAATTATTTTTCATGATAATATGCAAGCTTTTCAAGTTGTAAAAGATTCATGACTTTGTAAATTAAATTCATCTCTTAGGTTCACATCTATATATATATTCTGTATATATATATATATATATATATATATATATATATTACACACAAAGTGTATGTATATGTATATATATATAGAAGCAAATTCATCTGCTCATTCAATGCCTCCAAAACAAAACTAGTAACATTTCATCAATCCAAATTTGTGTTAATACCGTCATAGACGCTCCTTGCCCTGGAATGCCTAATGGGTCTAAAAAGCTCACTCCAAACCTCAAAATGGAAGATGTATATTCATACCATCACTAAAAATGCTGTAAGAATTGTCAGTCCCTTGTGTTGGGTCAGAAAATGCCTAACTTCTGCTGCCATGTTCTACTTTTGCAAGAATCAGTTCAGACCAAGAATAGTGTATTGCTTCCATAACTGAGCTGGTGCTGCCCAGACAAAATTCAAAAGCAATTACGCAGCCATATGGGTGATGAACGATTCTCTATCCTGCAATCCTTATCCCACAGATGAAGTGTTGCTCGCCTCTCACTACACTATCGCTATGGAAGAGGTTCAGACAAGTGACATTTCCGAAAGTTCAAACCTTCATAACTAGGATCTGCCATGTTCACAGTGGCAAATCATCCTCATTCCCTTTGTGCTGCTTTAATAAGGAGCAAGTTTCATTCAGACATCTTCCCTAGAACTTACATTTGGGAACAAACTCCAGAGAGGATGCTTTCCTAACAACTACACTCTTGGTCTTTTCAAGTAACAGATCACATCCTCATAACATGCACTTCTTAATCCCTCCTTCTCTCTCTCTCGCTCAGTAACACCCTACCTTGAGTTACCCTTGGGCCTTGTATTTGGTGAACTAACAGTATAGAGAAAAAAATGCTACTCGCACACAAGACAGGCATATGCATAATTATATACACATACATAGTTACGTACAGAGAATCAGCTGTTTTATAATATATATTAATAATTAGTGGCTATGACTAATGATAACACTAGACTTTAATCTCTTACAGTTAACATGACATTTTATTCAAATCCTAATTTTGTCAATTCCTCTCAGTATGTGTGTGGACCCTGAGCCCCTCATCTGAAATATGGACTTTACATTCTTGACTGATACCAGAGACTACTACCCACCCTCCTCAAGGTGGAGGGTTTATAAAAGTGTGATATGATTGTTTCCCACGCATGCATTCCAGATATAGCTGTGTTGATCACGTGGGTCTCCATTTGCCAAACAGCAGGTCATCTATCAGGTCAACATTGCACCAAGCTTCTCTGAAGAACACTGAGTGAAAAGTCTATTTTGGTACGAGTTCTGCAGTGGGACACATACTAAATAGGGTTTTATTATATAAAAATAAAACATGCATTTTTAATTTGGTTTATTTTGTTTTACAGCATATCAACTTCAATGAGTTATTTAATGCCAATGAGATTTTTAGGATAAGTTTGTATGAATAGAATAAGTATTTGAAAGAAATCAGTTTGTAGATCAGGTTTCATTGACATGTTTTTTTTAAAGAGGATTTTTGTTGAGTCAAATAGTAATTTTTTTTTTTTTTTTTTTTTTTCCAAAAATGTATTACTGGTATTTTTACTATAAAATTCTATTTTTATACTTTCATAGTGTTCTGACTCAGTTTGGGGGTTAACTATTTGCCCATAGCTGGGACACAAACAGGTGCAACCACTCTTGGTCAGGGTAGAACGGAGAACAACAGCAATTAAGGTTATTCACGCTCCTCAAAACTTCCCAATCAGAGGCCTTGCTGCCAGATGTAGTTTTTCATCATACCCAGGATGTCACAAATTTTTATTTATAAGTAAATCCAAAAGATATAAACTATAAAAACATTTAATTGACACAATGTTGCATATAAAACGTTTTTACTTTGTTATCTTACATGCTAATATATAGGTCTAAAAGGTCCATTTTGCCCAAGATTGTCCTGTTAGAGGGAAGGGGACTAGATTAAATATATTATGCAAATTAGTTTATATCAGTTTTTGTTAGAAATATTTACAACTTATTTAGTAGTTTAGGATTTTATTTTGCAAATACGAGGGGAAGTCAAAACTTATCCACAATCTTGACGTTATGGTGAAAGTGCAGATAATTTTTTGACTTACCCTCATATTATAAGTTGATAGGGTTAGTGGATTTTAGGATACCAAATGATATTGGTTATTTAATTTTTTTTTTTTTATTAAAGCATCAACACCAACTTATATTAGTTATTTATGCTTGATTCTAAAGTGAGTGAGCATGGATGCTTTGCCCCTAAGTAAGTGATCCAGTAGAATCCATATTAACATGTAAAAATGGAACAATTTATTTCAGTATATAGAATATTGCCTTAATTTGTTTCATAGCATATATATCTCAAGGTTTATTTATAAATTTAATTTTTTTTTGTTGCACTTTGCATAAAAGCTGATTCAAAACAAGTCACTAATATTTTTATTGTAGATAGATATTATAAACTGAAATTTGCACAATACATAGCTCATACAAAAAGCAGATCTGGAAATTTTACCAACACATTTTGGTTAATAGCAATTTTATTGTGAAAATATTGACTTCCATAATAAAATCTGACAGTTTAGTTATATTTGTTACTTTTATAAATTTATTTTTACTACCCAATGCACTTGACTATTGTACACTTAATGAATCATGTAAATTGATGATTACAGTGAAGTCTCTCTATATGAACATAATCTGTTACAGAACCCCCCCCCACCGGATTACGAAATTGTTCATTATGTAATTGAAATACATAAAAAAAAAAAAAAAAAAAAAAAAGTAATTTTATTCCAAGTTCTACCAAAACTCCATATTAAAGCATATTAGAAGGAAAAAGATTAAATAGCAAATAAATATATATACATAAAAAAAATAAAAAAGTATACAGAAATAAAGTATCATTTTCACTGGAAACAATAGCTCTAAGGTCATTAAACACTTTTGCATAAATTATCAATTCACTTATCACCAGCAATTTCCTTTTCTTTAAATCCACACCAAAAATAATCTTTTTCATCTCTTCAATTTACTAAATTTGTTTAGTCCCTGAGCCACTTGAACATATTGTAATTCCTCCTTGTTTTTGAGTCTGGTGAAGATTAATTTTCAACATTTTGTATTGTACATTGTATTTAGGAATTATTTCCTCCTTAATTTCTATGGCAACTGACTTTCTCAATCTTCTGCTGATCCATGGTTAGGATTTTCAGAAAAGTTTTTTTTTTTTTTTAATAAAAATATTTTTCAATATAAAACATGAAAATTCACAAAGTTCATAGCTTATGATGCAAAATAAGTACAATATGGAGACAGAGTCTGCATTAAAGATGCTTCAAACCATTTATATCAGCATTTTTCAACTGTTGTGCCTGTGCACACTAATGTGCCCTGCACCCCAACAGAAGAGTAATTTATGATTTTTTTCTTTTTTTATTCTTATAACAATTATAAGCTGATAAAACATTATAATCTCAAAGTTAGAGACTAAATCTCATTCGTAAAACCTGAACTTTGAAACTTGGGGCAGAATATATTATATATTCTTTTTTAAATAAAAATCCTCTATTGTCTATAGTCAAATATTTAATGCTTTTTAAGTAAATAATAATTGAACTATTCCCTAGTTTCTTCACTAACTTGCAAAGTCACAAATATATACAACATTATTTTCAATATCCTATAATATTTGGAAAATGCAATTTCAAGAACATAGGCAAAATTGCACATACAAAAAAATGAATTTATTCCACATGAAATACAATCTATTAAATTTTAAAGTATTCCCCAGAGTTTTAGTTATTCTACAAGTGCATCCTGAAGTAAAAAAAAAAAAAAAAAAAAAAAAAAGGGCTGAGAAACACTGACTTATATGCATGCATAGTGTTACAAGTTATTGACATTTGGAAATATGTTCATGAAAATATGTCCTGAAAATAATATCATTTTGCTTCTAATAACTCCATCAGATGGAGAATGAAAAATGTGCCGTGTATGTATTTGTGTGTTTAAAATAATTAAATTTTATATTATTTTTCCCAAGCTGGTAGAGAATATAAAACATGTTAGATTTTTTTTTAAAGTCACTCATTTTCTTTCTCTTTTAGTTGAATGCAATGCCAGCTTGGGAAAAACAATATAAGATTTAATTATTTATATGCACAAATGCATACACACACAACACATTTTTCATTACCCATCTGATGAAGCCATTAGAGGCAAAATGCCTTATCACATTATTTCAGGACATATTTTCATGAACGTTTTTCCAAATGTCAATAACTTATAATACTGTCGGGATTACATACCCAAATTTATTACATGCATGCATAGTTTACTTATTCAAATTTCAGTTTGTTAAGCAAGTTTTTCCAGAAAAAAAGTAAATAAATAAATAAAAAAACAATGTAGTTCAATTTGTTTGTTTAGTGAAATGTCTATATGGGTAACCCACTGTATAATGAATTATTGAGTGAATATAAAATATAAAATGTATCAGTGTTTTTTGGTTAATCAGTTCTCATACATTTTATTCCTTTAAAACTACATACAAAATACAGCTTAGTTACTAGTGTGAGCACTTTTCTTTAGAAACTAATTGAAATTAGTTTAAAATCATAAAAGCACAAATCAAAAATATGCTATTAATATTTTCCAGACTTAACAATTTGTATCTACTTTTATAAGTTGTTTTGATCCTCAGGCATTTAAAGCTTACAAAACAACCTCACTTTTGTTTTTATCTATTTTTACAGCAGAGACCAAAAGCTTACATGTATTGCAATCATTTACTTTTATTTCCATTTTATAAAATATACAAAGTATAAAGTTTGACTAAATCATACTATGTGAAAAAAAAAAAAAAAAAAAAAAAATTCTAGTTTGCAAATACCAACCACAAAAATAACCAAACAAGTAATTAACAGAGGAGCAAAGTATTAAGACATTACCCATTGATGTGCTTGAGGTTTTAGAATGAATACAAAGCATAATTTAGCATGAATGTATTTAGTATTGTAACAATATTCTTCCTTGGTTGACTGTACTCTGTTAGAATAAGCTATCAATTTGTACCCTGTCAATTCAAGTTGTATAGAATGCAGACGAGGGAAAAAACAACTAGAAAGAACTCTTAATACAATGACAATTACTTTAAATAAGTCTAAAATGTCAGATGAAAGTATTTCCAAGTAACTGCAAGTTCCCAGATCATTTGTACAGTTCAAGTCTACTCAAGCTCTAAGGTAAAGACAAAAATAAAAAAAGTATCCAGAGCAGCAGATGTGTTAAGAACCCATACATAAAAAAATAATAATAATCAAAGACTATATATTAATGTCTAAAGTAAAAAAAAAAAAAAAATAAAATTACTATATAAAAGGATTCTCATATAAAGGGAAAGGTCACAAAGGATTAAAAAAAAATTGGCAAATAATTTTAATAAAAGGTAAAAGATTTTGGAAAGTCTGCTGTGGTCAAATGAAATTAAATATGAACTTTTTGTATACAATGACCAGAACTATTCCAAAGAGACAAGCCTTTCAGCCAGAAAAGGCAATTCTCATTGAAAAAAATTGTGGTAGAAGTATTATGCAAATGATTCTGGTGAAGTGGATCAGATTGAAAGAATGGATAAAGAAGATTAAAAATCCTGCAAAATATTGCAAACAGTCAAACTTTCAACAACTCAAAATACAAATTTTCAATTTTTGTGTAGCTGACTAGATCAAAAAGAAAAATGTTATCACTATCTTGATCTTACCCTCAGAAACTATATGGAAGAGGGAGTGCAGAAAACAACACATCTCAGATTTAATATTTAGTAATTAAGAATATCTCCTGAATCTGAATTTTTTTTTTTGGGGATTAAAAAAAACAAAAACTAAGTGACTGAACGCAGTGAAAGGACACACAATCAAATATTAGATGGGTATACAAATGAATACACCATCTGCCAACTATTGGATTTTTTAAAAAATGTTTTCATCATAACATTTCAACACATCATTTGAATTATCAACTACTAGAGGTTGCAAATTTCACAAATACCATCCTAATTAAAAACAAAAAGAAAATTTTTTTTATATCAAAGATACTTTGAGGGAATCTTGATAAGTATTTTACCAACTATAAATACACATCAAAACCAGTATATTACATCACCAACCTTTATTAAATTCATTCTTAAAGAATCTAACATATTTAACTACCTCTACCAGTGTTTATGTAAAAATATCTCCAAATCAACATACAAACAATCTCCAAACATAAATAATGCCTACTAGACACACATCAGATAATTTTTTATATATATATATATATATATAGAGTCCAATGAAGCCCTAAAGGACAAAACACGTAACAAGAAAACTTTTTTTCAGTCATACATTTTTCCCCTCAATATATGTGTGTAATCATTTGAATCTCACATAAATTATACCCATGAACACTGCTTGACAAGTCAAATGCATGTGAAGTCAGTTCAACCAATGAAAAGCAAACAAAAATAAAAATACCAGAAAATTTTTTCGCCATATCTCATTCTCTGATGAAGCTTTAATAAAAGTAAAACATTTTAGATTTATAGATGCTTCCATTTGTTCTTTATTCTATCAGATTCTGATCCATATTTGATCCCAATTATTTCAAATATATGTAAACTTTTGGCCTCAGTTTAATTCTTCAGTTTTTTTGCATATTTAGTGATTTATATAGTTTTTAGTATTCATTCAAAAAAAATGTTTCAGTTATATTGCTTTTCTACAAACAGTATGAGAATATTTCATAAAATTATATACCAAATTTGTTAAAACCGTAACAACTACAAAGTAGTCCACCTGAAAACATGCCAAACAACAAAAATTTATACATTCAAGTTTCAAATTTAAGAATAGTTCATTAAAAAAATAAAAAAAAAAAAAAAATTAAATGAAAATAAAAAGAAAGAAAAACAAAAATTCAAACAAACAATTCAACATGCATTGATATCTTTAGAAAGAGAAGAGAATGAAAGACAGACAAAAATTTTCAGTGTCTTTGGATCCTGGTAATTTACAGTCTTCTAGAAAAATTACCAAAATAAGATTATCCAAATCCAAAAAATTTTCAACTAACAATCTATGATCTAATGTGCAAAACAGTTTAAATAGACAAGATAGAAAAAGGATTAAGAAAAAAAGTTGAGAAAATAGATGATTATATTAAAATGCATATTCAAGCATTTAATGAATTTTAATTATATATTTAAAATTATTAAAACATTACTTTTAGTGGATGCCCATATTTGAGTAAACACTCCATTTTATTAAGCAGTATATTTATTTTCATCTACCAGCATGAATATTTGAGAAATATTAAAAATATATATGCAGTGTGATTTCATGGCCAATGCAAGCATGTTGGATTTATCTACCATTCCTCCTGACAAGGGGGACACAGGTTCAAAATCCTACCAGAGAGCACATATTTTTCTTTAATAAGATTTATTAAATATTCTGACCAGTAGACAAAAATAAGTATATTGTTTAATAAATAAATGTGACATCTACTCAAATAATGTTTAAGTAATGAAATCTGTCCAATTAATAAATAAAAAAAAAAAAAAAATAAAAAAAAAAAAAATCAATCACTTCTTTAGAAATTGAGATTATATAATTAAATAAACACTAAAATAGTTGTTTAAAATCATATGTTAAAAAGTGCTCCGTATCAAATAGGGAAAAAAAAAAAAAAAAAAAACAAACAAACAAACCTGTAGAGCAATTTAATATTCTAAAATAATACAATGCTGAATGGAACGCTACCAGTTTCAATTGCCATGGTCTTATTAGGTGGCTAACTCAGCAAAATGATTTCACCACGTTAACCACCTAATGAGACTTTGGCAGTCAAAACCACAGTAGTGTTCCATTCCCCCACCTCTGTCCATATCACCTTACATCAACATAAAACTACCCCTCAAAAGTGTGTAAAATCTATATGTAAATTTAAAATATTTTTTTCACCCTTGGAAGTGCAGTCTGATGAACCAGGTAAAAATCATATACCAAGTGAAATAAATTATAACCAATGGACCCTTAAGATTATCTGTTTATTATTTAAATAGAACACATACACATTTATATATATATATAAATGCCAAAGCATATGATAAATAATGAATAAGTAATTTATGAAATTTAGCAAAAACAATAGATTATGATTTCTGTTTATGAAATGCCTATTTTTTTTTCAGTATTTACATTAGTCGGACTATTGTCCTCATCTTTGTCACCATATTTGTCACAACGTAGACATGCCTATTTTTGTTGGAACTTTTTGAAGCTTGGAACCTGCAAATTATTTTTCTTTAGATCCAAACTTATTTCTTGTTACTATAAACATTACATTTAGTGGATATACATGTTTGAGTAGATATCTAAGTGAAATTGACATCTATTGGGCTGGGTAGTCAGAAAGTCTTATTGGGCAGGTTTAAAGGTAATTTCCCCATGATAAAGGGAACATAGGTTAGAAACCAACTAAGAGGTATATTTCTATGCCCAAATATGTGACTAGTCATTTACATCCAAACTTCATTTATTCAAAAATTAAATATTGTTTAAATTTATTAATAAAAAGAGTATTTGTTAGTTATAAGATGATCAGAAAACTTCTAGTCTGGTCCTGAAGAGTAGAAAAACATGAATTTCTCTAAGTTGAGAGTTCTTGTTTTATTCAGACATTGAATAAAGAGAAAAAATAGAATTTGAGCAAGGAATGCAATTTTTTTTTTTTAATTTCTTCTGGCTTGATCACTTCCAATGTTACACCCTACCTTATATACTTAAAGTGCCGAGACAAATACCCTACAAATGCTCTTTATGTGAAATAAAAAAGGTGGAAATACCTCAAATTTATAATATTTAAGAGACAAAAGTTTTAAAATCTATGTATCAAATATAAAAATTTGGGAGGAAAATATTGTCTACACGCTATCAAATTTTTTGGTTCTGAGCATTATTCAGCAGGGAAGGAATTAACCATTTTAAAATGGTTGATATTTGATTTTCTAAGAAATGGCCTTAGATGAAATATATTTGGAGAAGTTCAAATAAGGTAGTGTGTTAAAAAAAAAAAAAAAAAAAAGTGTCTTCATCACACAGTAATAACAAAAAGGCAGGTGATATTAGGAGGGTGTGATGGATTTATTAATGCATGCATAAGCAGCCAATCAGGTGACAAACCAAATATCACCTGACTTTGGTCTTAGAAGCAATGGTCTAACAATTACCAAAAAATACCAATACATTAATAAAATTTTTAAAATTATGGAAGCTTTCAAGAATTACATTTAATTTTAGATACTAACTTTATTCTTAATATGACTAGTGTAAATCAAGTGATTGCTATAATAATTCTTGTACTAACAGCCACTACTGGAAATGTATTTACAAGTCCTTTACCTATTAGTTATAGTTTAGATCAGTGGTTCTCAACCATTTTTTTTTTTTTTTTTAACCCCTGGACCACTTCTAATTTTTTTTGTGAACTCCCATACCCATTCAATGAAAAAAAAAAAAAAGAAAGTTTATTTTATTTTTTAGTAATAAATAAGTTTAGGAATTGTATTCTAGAAATAGTAAATGTATATGCCTTATTTTGAAGTAAAACTAATTTAATGAAAATAAAATTAACAACTAAATTCTATGGAACATTTACGTATACTTTATGTCCCTCTCAGTTTTTATTCAACTTTTACAATCAAAATATCCAGTAGAGTAAAAAGGGACACTAACTTACATCACACTGGATCTTGTTTTCTGCTAGTTTTAGAGTTGTTTTTCTATTTTCTAGTATTTTGATATCAAGTAAATTACTGTAGATATTCCAATTTTCATTTGTAACAACTCTTCCAAGGTGAAATTGATCTATGGGCCACTAAATATTACCATGGATCCCTAATTTGCTATTATTTGTGTGGACCCCAGTATTGTTACAGAGTTCCAGGGTCCATATGGACCCTAGTTGGGAAGGCCTGGTTTAAATATTAAATTCAGATTTTGTCATTTAACTTTCATGGCTTATAACTCAAAACTCAATTAGTATCCAAGAAACAACTGTAGTACTTTGAAATGTTACTTTGTCATAAAAAGATCTGTCATTAAAATTAAAAAAAAAAAAAATAAATAAAAAAAAATTGGAAAATTCAAGATAACTGAAACGTTCAAAATTAAAGATGACTGAAAAATTTGAGTTAAGATATTTTTTGAAAGCATAAGGCAGATCATAATGTGTGGCTAGGACAACATTAGAAGTTGACTTGGCAAGTGGTTCAAGTTCCAGCCAAGTGTTGTGTACACTTTTGCATGAGTGCCCTTGGGAAAAGCATTATTCCATCACTTCTACCTCTAGCTATGGATTAAATAACAGGAATTGGGTTCTCAAGCTTTAGATGGTAGCCAGTCTAAAAGAAGAAAAATTGCTGAACTCAAAACTAGAGAGAATGTAACAGGAAACCACTCAAGCTTTCCCAAATAGTCATGGCAATTAACAATTAAAGTAAAGAAATTTGTAGAGAGTCCTGAACGCCAATATCCTGAAGGGAGATGGCATTAAAGATAAAAAAGATAAAAAAAAAAAAAAAAAAAAAAAAAAAGGCTGATTTTAACTTTTATTTTAAGAATATTGAGAGTTAAGAGGTAAAGCATATGCACATATGGAAATTTATTATATTATGAATTGGGGGGGGAAAAAAATAGGGGACATTTGTTCCTTTACAATCTTTTAGTTTTTAATAAATTTTTCTGTCAGTTTAAATTATAGAACATATTTCTGTACAATTAAAAAGCCTATAAATTGTGTAAAAATTAAAAGGATTTTCAATGTTCTTTTACAAGGATCAGGATAACAATTTTTTTTTTTTGATCTTTTGTTTTTTTTACAACATTGCCATTAAATAAAAAAAGCAATAAAACAACTACATTTCAGTTATTGTAAAGTTTCATGTTTTGATGCAATTATCCCTTGGGGGAGCAAGGTAGGGGAAAAAAAGGCTCCTGTCTGGACCTACAGTTATAACGGCAGAGAACCTCCACTAAATAAAGCATTTCAATATGGTCATTTTTCTTTTTCAAGAATTTAAAGAGAAACATGCTGACAAAACTTTCCAGGTCCAATAGTTAAAAGAATTCAAATGTAACATATGATGCCATGAAGTCATATATTTTATTTAAACTATGAACAAATGAAGTAAGAAAGAGAACATAATGGAAGAATGTAAAGTTGTGAAGAGTCAGAAAACAATACAAGGAAAGGACAAAGTTGTCTAATAATTTTAGTGTCAAAAAGAAAAACCATTAATAATATTAGTTCTCACATCAATATAGATCCAGAGGCAGCCATTAGAGGCTGAGTGAATGCTGAAAGCAGGAGGAGGAGGAGGAGAAGGTAAGGGATGAACTGAAAGCACTTACCCTGATTGGTTAAGTCTGAAATCAATAAATATCAGTTAGATGCAATATCGATGATGAGAATTTTTTTTGAGTGCACACAAAAAAAAGGAAAAAAGAAAAAGAGAAAAAAAAGGCTAAGAAAGATGGAAATAGTAAACAAAAAACAAAGAAAAAATACTAAGTAAAATGAAAATCTTGATGTTGCAAAAAAAAAAAAAAAAAAAAAAAATTGCATAAAAAATAAATTAATAAAAGAATTTAAATAAAAATATAAATACAAGAGGGAGCTGAAAAGTTATTAGCCAAACCCCTTAAAAATGTTCAACATTTTGACATTTGTTATAGTTCTAAAATTTAGAATTATCAATTTATGATAGTAAGATTGTTAATTGAACTTGAAGTAAAATGCTTTGTCTGCTGAGGACAAGAGAAAAAAAAAAGGGCAGAACAACAGCAATCCCTGAAAGTTTCTAGAGACCAATATAACTACTAACCTAGTCTCGAATACTACCTTGTTCAAGAAGAGTAATGCAAAGCAAACACCTAATCAACAACCAGAAACAGTTCACTCTTATTTTCCAAAATGTTATTTCCAAAACATTTAAATAACCGATGACAAACAACAGCTACCATCTCCAGATACATAAATATGATTATAACCATAATAAAGGTAATAAACCATCAATCAGCTTTTCCACTCCCAGCAATAACTAAAACTGTTTTTTTTATTGTTGGTTCCAAGGTTTGCTTCTTCTGTGGTTGTTGCAACACAGTTAAGCTAACAATTGTAAAATATAACATTTTAATCCGAACAAGCTCGACCTAATAGGGATATCACTTTTTCAATCAAAAATGATTACTGAAAATCAATTTCATTTTATTTATTAGCAGCATTCTTTTCCGAAATATGCAGTATCAGAAAAAAAAAAAAAAAAAAAAATTTTTTTTTCAAAGTAATTTTTACAAAGCAAATGTTCTCATTTCTAATTTTTTTTTCAAAGATTCTTTCTATTGACAATGACTAAGAAACTTATATTTCTATATAAGTTGAGATGTGTCATTCAAAAACAAAATAAGACATTGGAAATTAACATGTTGACTGCCAGAGGTCAATTATGAAACCTGACATCAAACACTAAGTTTATAATATGAAACAATATTTTTTTGAGTTGATCTACAGAGGGGTGGCCAAACCGCAGCTCACAAGCCACATGCGGCTCTTTGAGCTTTAATGTACAGCTCATGGAAATATGTTGGCAGAGTTCCATTTTAATCAGTTAATATGAAAGGGTAAATAAGAAAAATTTCAAGCTTTATAATTATTTACTGGGTATGAATTGAGATCCCATTGGATTAAAACACAAGTTTAATGTTAATATGTATGTAACAAAAACTTTGCAAATTTTGTTCATGTCTTGTAGCTCTCAAACATCTGAACTTTATCATATGTGGCTCTTACCTATAAGCAAGTTTGGCCACCCCAGATTTATAGCTTCAGCTGAAGTCTTAGCATCTTTTTCACACTAAAAGTATCACTGAATAAACTTCTTGTTGGCAGATGGAAATGTATCTTTGAGAATACCAAGCATGAGATAACTCCTAGTCAAAAAAAAAAAAAAAATCTGCCAATCAAAATCTCATGTTTGGTTTTAAGGTCAACAGTTCTTAAATTAAAAAGTTAATTTTATAAGTTAATTTTTTTTTCCCCAATTTTCAAAGTAAATATATCATCAGGATAAAAGTCTCGCTCAAAAATAAATATAAAATTCAATCTCAAATATGAATAGCATGTATTTTACTAAATTCAATGACTAATGAAAAAAAGTTTTGAAAATAACATCACTTCACATACTCAACATTTATATCATACAGAATTTACCTACTTGTTCATTGGAATTTGTCTTCTATTAAAAAAAAGTTAGAAATTTACTAGTTGCTCCTAATTTAGGCTTCATGAGAAAATGGAAACAAAAAGGAAACTAATACTTAACATCAGGAAGAGACAGGTGATATTTCTAGGGCACATAATGAGGTGGGAGGGCTTGGAAAATCTGATACTCATGGGACAGAGTAAAACAATGCATAACATCCTTACTGAGCTCAAGTAAATGGATGGCAGAACAGGTTTAGGAGAAATAACAGAAATTCAAAGTTTATTAACTACAAGAGACAGGAAATTGTGGAGAGCCATGATCACCTTAGCAATACTAACAAAATCAGTTAATTGCACCAGATTATTTGGGATTAAACAAGATTATGGTCACTAATAACTATATTGCTGTGGTTAGACTTCAGGCTAAATCTGTCTATATTTCAGATATTGTAATTTACACTATTTACATTGTTCAAACTTTTGTCATCTTCATTGCCATATTCACAACGTTTTGGCCATTGTATGCCCCCAGCTTTCTTCAGATGATTGGAATTTCAGGCTAAATATTTTTACTACTTTAATAAGTAGCAATAAATATCATTACAAAGGAAAGACAAAAGATAAAGGAAATATTTGAAGTTGCAGAAATAAAGAAAAATACCTAATTACCAACATTTTAAGAAAAATGTTCATACCTATTAGGATGAGATGTGGGCAAGAGAAATTTAAATTCAACCACACACAGGCCATTGGTTAATTCATAGTGACGTAAACACACCAGTTCATATGCAGTATAAGCTCGGCGGACGTACACCTACAAAAACAAAAGCCTAGACTTTATATGCGAACTTTCAACAAATCAGAAAAAATTATTATAATCAATCCAATGAACATCTGGAATTTTGTTTCTATTTCACGAAATAGATTTGCCCCTTAGCAAGATTTAATTTTGGTTTCAACACTGATTTATTCTCTAATATCACATTTATTTTAATATATAAATTGGAATCTACAAGTTCATAAACAAAAAAAAAAAAAAAAAAAAAAAAACAATTATGTTAAACAATATTTTACTGGTTCTATTTTCTCATTTAAAGTAATTTTCATACCAAATTTTGGTACACAACATAAATGAACACTTTCCATTTGTCTTATTCAAGAGAACAAAAGTGAGTTTCATTTTATCTTCAGCTGGTTCTCTTAAATTTTACAACAGCCAGCCTTTGTGATAATTTTCACACACACTTTTTTCTTTTAAATTATATTCAGTAAATATCCTTTTAAAAATTTGAACATATATCAAAATATTTATCTATACAAACCAGCAGTGTATTTCCCCCTACCCCAATATTACCAACATTTTTTGTGAATTGTTTCTCCAGTAATTTTTTAAATTTCGTTCCAATTTAACTGAATAATGTTTTATTCTTAACATCTTTTAATAGATGACATCAGTTTTATTTCTATAGATACATTGCATGATATTAAAAACTAAAAGCAAGGACAATGATCCTTAACCTTTATCACTCTGTATGTGATTTTATTTGCAGTACAAAAAGCTTATCCTGACAATGTCACTGAACAATAGTGTGTTTGAATTTAATATCAGGTCATCCCATAAGTTCTGTCCGAATTTTAGCTTTTTTTTTTTTTAAAAAGAAAAAAATTTAAAGAGTATTTTATAATGTCTAATGGAGCTGAACATTATTTTTATGTTTAGATGCATTTAAACTGATCAAATTTTATTTCAGAGAACAATAAAATTAAATTTTGTTTGATTAAAACCCTGCTAACATGGAAGTACCCAAGAATCATTTGAGGCACATAATGCTTTATGAGTTCAAGAAAGGAAACTCAGCAGCTGAAGCAGCTAGAAACATTCACTCAGTTTATGGAGAGGAATGTGTGAATAAAAGAACTTATAGAAGATGGTTTGCAAAATTCAGAGGTGGAGATTTCACCCTTGAAGATGAAGATCAAACCGGACATCCAGTTGAGTTTGATGAAAAGCTTCTTGAAGCAGTCCTTGAAGAAAATCCTGTTTTATCAGTTGAGGAATTGACAGTGGTTCTCAGTTCAAACCATACAACTGTTCATCGTCATCTTCAACAACTTGGAAAAGTTCCTAAACTTGGAAAATGGGTGCCTCATGAATTGTCTGAAAATAACCTCAAATCCCAAGTTGACATCTGCTCTTCTCTCCATTCTCGCCAACTTGCTTCACCTTTTTTGGATAGACTTATGACTGGCGACAAAAAAAAAAAATGGATCTTTTATCGAAATGTTAAGCATCATAGAAGGTGGCTTGGTAAAGGGGAAGGACCCCAGCCACAGCCGAGAAGGGAACTTCATAGGCAAAAGGTTCTTCTTTCAATCTGGTGGGATCGCCAAGGAATAATCCACTTTGAATTCTTACCACCTAATGCAACAAATAATGCTCAAATATACTGTCAGCAATTATAGCATTTGAACCAAGCTTTGAGGAAAAAAAGACCTGCTCTAGTGAATTGAAAAGAGGTGATGTTTCATTAGGACAATGCGCGACCACACACAGCAAGAATCATGTCATAAAAGATCGAAGAACTTGGTTGGGAGAAAATTCCTCATCCACCTTATTCTCCCGATCTTGCTCCTTCAGACTACCATTTGTTTCGTAGCTTACAGAATCATTTGGAAGAAACAGCTTTTGTAAGACAGGAAGAGGTTAAAACTGACATTTGTGAGTTCTTCGAATCAAAGCAAAAAGAATTTTACAGTAATGGAATTAGTAAGCTTGTTAATAGATGGAAGGAAGTCATAGATAATCAGGGAAAATACATTGATTGAATCTGTAATTAAATGTAACATTTGGTCACTTGTTTCCTTTATTCAAAATTCTGACAGAACTTATGGGATGACCTGATAGTTTCTAAGGCAATAGAAAACAACCGAGTGAAATTAACAATAAGGATACTGCAAATAAGAGGCCTTGAAAAAGAATACAGTGGAAAGTTATAATAATAATGCAGGTTAGTACAGTTAGAAAAAACAATGAATGTAGCCTTTTGCAAAGTTCTGGAAAATTAAGGTTAATATAAATTTCTAAATGGATGAACCAGTTTAAAATTGGCTATTACTTTCCTGTTTTATTGAAATATGAATATAAATGATAAATAAAAAATTTAAAATAAAAAAAGAAAATAAGCCTACCTCCAATGCTGCTGTTCTCACCAAAGAGTTTAAGTGGAAAAAAAACTCTTGTAGTACATCATAAATAGCAGTTTCCGAGTTAATTAGTTTCTGCAAATTTAAAAAAAATAAAAAAATAAAAAAAATAATAATAATATACATTAGAAAATGATGTTAGAGGTAATTTTAAATGAACAAAAAAAAAAAAAAAAAAAAAAAAATTTCTTTTTCAATTATGACCGACAACAATGCAATAAAAAGAAAAACAAATAGAGAAGCTCATGCATAAAGACTAGAAAGCTACCCAGATTTTATTAATTATTTTCTTTTGTTAAATAAAACTTCATCTCATTTTAGTCTATCATATAAAAATGAAGTAAAAAGTAAAATATGAATATGGTTAGGAGACATGTTCCACAAAATTAAACCTTCTTCCTCAGTTTTCTTAACTAAGAACCAATGTGATATATCTGATGGTTTGTTTTGGTTTGTATGGCTATCAACCTCAATAGGTTATTTAATGCCGACAAGATTTTTATTGCTGGTAATTTTTTTTATATTTTTTTTTAATAATAATTTGCTAATACATATCCTGCTAATTGACCCATCCACACAAGTGAATATAATAAACCTGACTGGAATTGAAACTCATCTCTTCAAGTTCCAATTCTGATTATACAGGCTTATGCTTCAGTGTATTAAAATGAGTTTTACAAAAACATCATAAGCTAGTTCTTGGGATACCAGTGTTATAAACTACTTAATCTTCCTACTTTTTTGTAAGTCTACCATATATATATATATATAGAGAGAGAGAGAGAGAGAGAATAAGAGGTGGGTGACTTTTTTAAGTGAATCAATTGAACATTGTATAGCCAACAGGACATGTTAAATTTGGCTCTTACAGGTCTACTGTGCAAATCAGGCTCACAGCGATATCACATTGAAACACCAGTTCTCATATGATCACCAAAGTTAAGCAAAATAGAGCCTGGTCAGTGCCTAGATTGGTGACTTCTTGAGAATACCAGGTGCTGTATTTGTTTTTGTTTAATGGCATATCAACTCCTAGTG
>CAHIKZ030003455.1:0-112425 GCA_903632075.3 Acanthosepion pharaonis | reverse complement strand
ACTCTATTGAAAATTATGCTTTAAAAAAAAAACAAAAAAAACATGTACTCAGTTATATTTAGCACCCTGAATATTTGGAATTTATTTTCCATTAATTATAAATGCTTATATATTCAGTTTTCTTTTCTTTACAAATTACAGCAATTCACAAGTTCTAAAAGCATTTGAAAATTAATATGAATAATTAAGTCTGTTAAATAATTAAAAGAATACAGCTGAAATTGTAAACACCAAACTTTGAACAAAAAAGTAAATAAAAAAGAAAAAAAAACAAAAATGTATATGTTAATTTATTTGTATTCAATTTCTACAGATTGATTTAAGATTCAAATTCTGTTATTTCTTTTCGACATTTTTTAATTTTATATTTATATTTTCTTTGTTTTGTAAGTAAATACTTTAATTTTTTTTCCAATTTTATTTCCATATTACTTTTTTCAGCTAATTCACTCTGTGTCCAAGCATATTTCATTTTTAATTTTTTTAAATATTCATGAAGATCTGCTCTATTTTCCACATTATTTTCAGATGTGATATATGTATCAGTAAGTTTGTGTTCAGTGTCTAAATCCAATTGATGAATGCTATTTGTTCTACTTTTCTTATCAACACACACTGATGAAACATGTGTTGTACAAACACTTATTTTGTCTAAAACTTCTGAGACATTTTTCATATCTTTGTTGATAAAGCTATCAGTATTCTCAGTATTTATGCATTGGTTTGATATGTTTGAAAGAATTTCAAAGTTGAAAACAGTGCTGAAAAATTTTCTCTTTTTTTGCTTGCAAGAACTTTGTTCAATTTTTTCAGCTTGTCTTAAAATGTATAAAAATGTTTTAGTGATGCAATAATCAGATAAGGACAAATTTGAGAAGAGTATTTTTAATCTGGGGTATTTTTTTATGAGAATTTTGAGCATAACTGGGATAAACTCTCTGTTGTCATTTTTAAGATGTTGTACAATTTTGGATGTGGAATAAATGGAGCCAAAAGTTGGAAAACCAGCCCAAACATTGGCTACACAAAATGTTCTTGTCTGAAAAAGAAAATATTAACAATTTTTAAAGTTATAATATAACTTTAGGAAAGATTTTGATAAGAGAAAATTATCATGGGCATATATAAAGTCTATAAAACAAAACTCTCCAACAATAAAAAAATAAATCTGCTCAATTTGTTCATTAGATTAAAACCTATAAAGATTTTTTTTAAATAGAGAATTTAAAAATAAATATAAATTTTAATAGTTTATTTTAATCTTTAATAACCTTGTTTCCAACTTCAATTCTTAAAATAGCATAAAGTTAGCCTTAATATTACTTAAAGGAAAAAAAAACTTTTTGCAACATTAAATTTCATTCTGGTTTTATACTAAAATTCAGTTTTGTTCATACAAAAACATAGTAGTTTTTTTTCTCAGAGCTGATTCAATATTTAATAAACTTTTATGAAAATCTCTTTACAGCAGAAAAGAATAGGATTTCAAAATTCTACAATTCTATAAAAGTTTTCCAGGATTTTATTCTCATCTAAGTCTTTACCTTTCCACACTATATTATGATAGTGATTGATATTAACTTATGTTATTCTTATCCATCTTTATATGTGAGATCAATTAATAAAAAATGTGTTTAATTTATAATCGGATTACAAATATAAACAAATAGATTTGTCACTAATGATGAGAATTAGATATTACACAAGGATAATTTATTTAAATATAAAGATATAGAGTATTTACTAACATCTAGTCCATCACATGAAGGTGGCTTTCTCAAAATCGGTTGACTGTCTTGAAATGTAGTTGCAATTTGGCTGACTTTCACACTGTCACAAAGACTGAAGCTAGAGACAAAAGACATTTGAAAAAATTCTTTTGTACTATTTAAATGAGATTTCTTCTTTATCTTGGTCATTTTACAAAGAATTTTTGTCAGCACTTCCTGCAAATATTTACTATTTAAAGATTTCTCAACAAGAAATCTTTTAAGATCAGGATAATTTTCCAAAATAGTTTTAAGTAGATTTGGAATATATGCTTTTTTACTTTTCCTAAGTTTTTGAACAGATGTTGTCTTATAAATGGAATAAATATCATTATTAGTTGGAAATTGCTGATGGGGCTCCATGTGCATCTGAATTAGATACCTGAAATTGAAAAGAAACAGGAATTAAAATACTTTTTTGTAGCCAAATCACAAAAGACATTGATGTTTTATATTATAATTTTAAATTCCTTCAAAAGTCAAAATAGTTTGTCTTGCTAATGTTACTAATTGGTCAATTTTGAATAGTGAGGTAAAAAAATTAAATACAGATTTAAAAATAACTATTTGCATAAATGGACATTTAATAACAAACTACAGTCATTTACTGACAAACAAGATTTTAATCTCTCAAAGATTTTGAATCATGGCATGTTGAACATTGCCCAGATCAGCTTTCTGTAACATTGTCACCTTCAGACCAGGAATACATTTTTATCTTTTATAAAGAATCATTACAACCCACAAGAATAACTATAGCCATAGTTGCTAATTCTACTGTTTACTTAGCAAAACTAGCAGAACAAGCAACTTGCAAGCATCACTCTGTCATATTCCTAAAGCATAAGAATAAATTTGTAGTGGGTATAGGGCATAAAAAGAGTTTATCACATACAATGCTTGCACCCCTATTAGTAATAACAGTGTTGGCCAAACACTAAAAGAACAAATAGAAAATTCATATTTAAGAGAGACAGAAGAAAAGTCCCTTTGTAAATTCTTGGCTTGCCAATAAATCTTATTCAGTGTTTCTCTGCTTTGAGTTTTCTTATTGAGTCTGTTTGTTGCATGGTAGCAGTGAGATAACAAAGAAAATAAAATGATGAAACAAAAAAAAAACAACCAAGGCAAACCAAACCAATAGAATTGCATTTAAACAACTGGCAGATTTTACACTCCTAAAGTTCAAACTGTGACCTACTATTTTTATGCAATAGAACTGCTACTAAATTGGATAAAGGTAACCTATATGTTCAAATCAGTACACTTATATACTGTGTGGATCCTGAGGCTAAGCAAATCTATGGATCTTTCAACATTGATACAGACCCTGACCAAACAAACACTTTGTTGAATTTCTGAATGACATTGTTAAAAATCATTTTAACCCAAAAGTCAACATTATACATGAAAGGGACAGGTTTCACCAATGAAACCAACAACCTGGCAAAAATATAGAAACCTATATTGAAGTACTATATAACCTAGGACAGGAGTGCCCAAACTTTTTTTCAAAGAGGGCCAGATTTGATGAGGTGAATATGCGTAAAGGCCAAGCCATCTGCTTGGCATTCTTTGAACCAATAAAATTAAATGTGAATGGCATATTTTCATTTCTCCACATTAATGACAAATAAATTTAAACAGGTCTTACCAAAATCACTCAGTCTGTCATATCTGAAGCCCATATAAAATTAAGTAAAATATGTCTGAGAAAAAAAGAACTTCCACAAAGCTATCCCAGGTCAATCTTAAACATTACATATTATTGGTAATTAATATTATCTGTCAACTTAAGTTAAAAACACATGAATAGGCAATAATACCAGCATTCATCTTATTAAGTAGAAAACAAAGTGACACATGTCGAAATATATTTATAATGATCAAAAATAATTTGCCTGCACTAATGTGAAGGATGATACTGAGATTTAGACTGCAGTATGTAGGCCAGGCCAGGCCAGGTCACAAATTAAAAGGGGTTAAAATCTTCAGCTAACTTGACAGTCTCTGGATTCAGAGATTGGTCAGTATAAGTAGTACTCTACAACGTAACAACTACCTTGGGTACATGACAGCAGCTCCAAAAACTGGGATAGGCAGGTACAAGAGTACAACAACACTCAGAAAACAGTCCGCCTGCCTTATGTGAAGTGGTTATCAGAGAAAATACAAAGGATCTGCGGTCCATATAACATCAGGACAACCTTCAAAAGCGGGACAATACTTCACAGATATCTCTCCCAAGTAAGACCTCCCATAGAGACATGACTAAAGACTGTGTGTACTCTATCCTGTGCAACTGCGAAAAGAAATATAAAGGGGAGACAGGCCGCCCCCTTAAGGTAAGGCTTCAAGAACACCAAAAAGCTGTACCGAGGGGAAGTGGAAAAATCAGGCATGGCTGACCACATATGGAGAGAAAAGGGAGATCACCGCCCTCTGAGGGATCAAGTTGAGATCATAGACAAAGAACATCATTGGAAAATTCGTAAACTTAAGGAATCAGCAAATATGCTAGGCCACAAAAATCTCCTGAGCCGACCAAACATAGAAATGAATACAATATGGGAACCAGTAATAAGAAGTGCCAGAGAAAAGTGATAATAACAACACAAATTGCAATATGAGCTCTGGTAAAAAAAATGGTTGCTGAAGACATTAGGTTTATGTACCCAGAAATACATACACGGATGTCATCAAGGATACATAGCACAGTAGATAAAGGAGTTTTTTTTTTGTTGTTGTTCGTTTGTTTTTTTTTTGTTTTTGTTTTTTTTTAACCCGGAGATTAAATTAGAGAGTCCGGTTTCGTTTACGGAATGTTCGAATTGCATATCGGAAAGTTAAAGAAAGTATTTTTCATTTTTAATTTCTGATGTATATAACTTTTCAAAACGAACAGTAAAAATGAGATAGGTCCAATCTTTATTTTACAAATTCGGAGACTTATTGAACACAAATGTTGAATTATTGCACTTCGGACGCTGTTTTATTTCAGATGCATGACTTTTCAAATAAAAAGAAGGCTCAGAATATGAGGCTAGTTAAAAAAAAAAAATAAAGGAACATATGCAGATCTTTTGCAACGCTAAACAGAATAAATAAAAAATGTGCAGAAGCCTGATCGAAAATGTTAATAGTTTCATTTAATAATTTTAAGTTAAATAAAATCTAAAAATGAGTATTTTTCAGTAAGAAAAATAAAAAATGTGTGTCATTTTAGGGGCCTTTCGGAACGTTTTTCATAAATAGTGGATAATGGTACAATTGTACAAAGTGAACCAGCGTGCCCATGTTAAAACAGTAATAATATTCGTAATCTTAATTTTTGTATTAAAAACACTAGGAATAAAATAACATTTATTTAATTTTTAAGTTATAAGTTAACTTATATAAATGAGAAAGACGAAGAAAAATATTTTCAAAATACTAGTGTACTGTTACACTGTAGTACACTTACACACTGTTTTTTTTACATCTACATCTTTTGTACAAACAGAAGTACCATGAATTACTACCGTCCTTAAATTGCTTCATTCTGAGCACCTGTTTTTTCCATAATTAAATTTTAAAAGATGAAAAAATGACTATAAACTTCAGAAAAAATACTTCTTATCCAAGCAAATTTTAAACCTGACCTGATATGAAAACGAGGTCTTAACTTTTTTAAAGCAATTTGGAAAAACCATCAATGTCATCTCATTCGATTTCACTATGATGACGAATAACTCACGATTTAAATTTTCCTGTTATTTTTCCAACTTTAAAGAGGAAAAGATAACGGTAAATTTGCTTTTTAACGTCCGAGCGCTAAATATCTTAATTTCCCAAATCGTCATAATTCCGTGTAAATGTACATGCTGAACTCGAATTAACAATTAAATTATGAAGAAACCTACCGTTTTGGAGTAATCGACAAGAAAAAATCGGACCTTGTTGGTTATTCGTCCGCCATTACTGCCATAATGTTCACTAATCCAGTGCGGGTTACTTCCGGTGGCGTAAGCACAAATTTTGGCCTATCTATAATTAAGCATAATTTTATTTGGGTCTTGGGTACAGTAAAGCATTTTTTTCATTAAATTAAAAATAAAACCAACAATAATTAATGCGCAAACTTTGTAAAGAGACACTTGACTTAATTATATAATTTATATTTGAAACTGGAATTTGTTCCTGCTAGAGAGTATCTCGTATCTAGCATTTTTTTAAAATTGTAATTTTATTTTCGAAATTAACTGTCTATTCATGTCAAAAACAGTTTCATAGAAAGAAATATTTATCTTCTACATTGTGTGTGTGTTGAATGAAAAATGAGTTTCGATCACATTTTATCACTTAGAGGCTCAAAATATAAAATTTGTGAAATCCAAATTTTTAAGGAAACGCGAAATAGGGTAAAAAAAGGAAAACTGTAACAACAAAGAATTTACATTTTCTTATGATTTTTTGTGTGACAATGATGTGGATATATTCGTTTATAATTTATTCAAAAAAGAAAAGAAGTTTCATAAAAAATAAAACTTCCATATTTTTAAAACCCATACACAAGAAATTCATGTTTTACTTACTTTGAAAGTAAAAGTTCGTTAAGCAGTGGAATCTTTTGTTAATAATGCGGTGATAGGAAAAGTTAGTCCCCTTAATAATTTTATACCAGGAGAAAATGTAACTCCATTAAATTCACTTGATTTTGAATGATTATATTGCAGCAAAATATTTTATTTCAGCTTTTTTAAGAAAAAAAAAATTTTTTTTGACTGACCAATGTAATGTTATATCAATAAATGTTATATCAATAAATGTTATATCCAACATACTCAAAGCAATTTTTTGTATCAATGGTTTATCTTGTCAGTATAGCACAGTAACATTTTAAAAAATTAACTACCTGCTGATCTATTATTCAGTTCTTGATCTGCATTTTACAAATAATTGTGACTAATTATTGTGGATGGGAAGCACATCTATTTTCTTAAAAAAAAGAAGTAAAGAAAGGTGAAACTAGCCGTTATTTTACTTGAAAAAAGACTTAATAAAAGGATGCTTTCTCAAGATTATTTTTAATCAATTAAAAAGATGGAATTTGAAACCTGAGACAATTTTAAAATGTAGTTAAGTTCTTGGCAAGTTTAACCACTATTCATTGCACTAATGATTTCATGAGTAGTCAGACGAGATGAGGTTAGTAGAACAATTAACCATAGCAATGAAATGAGAAAGGAGGGTGCTGGATTCTGAGATGTCCTATGAGCCAAAAAATCTTCAGAACTACTTTAAATCTTAATTTAAATCTTAAAAACAGATAATTTTGTCTGAAACAAACCCATCAATTTTTCCTTAAAAATATGAAGACAACTCACTCTCTTCAATTAAAATTCTATGAGGATGAATCAACTTCCAAAAGTTTACCACAAATAACAATCATTCTGCAACTCTTTCCATTCAACAAACAAGTGTTGCTACTACTATGTTGGCTTATCAAACCCCTGAATAATAGCAAAATTTGACAACACTTTTTGAAGTTCAGTGGGACATTCTACACTCAGCTTCTTTTCACAGAAAATATTATTGTAAACAAAACTTTTTATTTCTGTTTCAATTTCACACTAAGTAAGAGTTCTTTTTTATTGTGCACTTAAAGAGGTGTTAATTGAATTTTTGTATATGGGAAAATTCTCATAGTTTTGGTATACTTCTGAATTAAAATATCTTTGAGGTTAAAAACACAGTTAAGATAAATTAATTATTCTGTCAGCTTTAAGTTCCATTTAAATAAAGGTCAGTTTTATAACTACCATCTTCATTGAAAAGATTGGTGTGCATTTGTGTGTGAAAGTTTTCATAGAAGAAAAAAATGAGTAAAGCAACCAACTGCCTCTAATCTTACAATTACCAGTCAAAAGGAATGTACTGGCTGAACAGTAGCAGTAAGGGAGTGGCAACTTGATCCTGTCATATGTTCACTTGAAGAGACTATTTTCTAACTTTATTGGCTGCATCTATGGTTAATTAAATAAGGAAGTTGGGTGTGTTCCCACTAGTCACAAAAACTGTTTTTATTATGTGGTGTTCAACTTATATCTACACTACATTTAACTATGGTTTAGTGGAGGCTCAAATAAATAAAATAGCTGAGAATATAGCTACTGTATTTTAATTTGTTGTAAATGTGATTGGCTGATAAATATGAATGCTTAAACATTTTAGTTCTATTTTTAGATGTGATTAAATTGGAGCTCTAAATAAGCAGGTGAGTAAAGTTAGTTACATATCAACAAGAGTAAGAGATATTTCAGTGTTGTGTAAAGGTTAGCAAGCTTGTCTCACTAGATCAATTATGACTGAGTAGTGAGTTCTATCCTCACAGGGTACTCCATACTTTCGGCCTTGTGCCATATTTAAGTTTTGCTTAGTAAATCATTATCAACATGAGTCAGAATTAGGGTAAGCAGAACATGATTTTTTTTCTTGAAATCCTTTGTACACATGGTTTTGGTGAACTGTTTAAAATATCAAATATTGCATTGTTTTACTAAATAAAGTAACAAAACTTACCATTAAGTAAACTATTCAACCAAAAAGTACATCTTTGTCCATTGTCCCAAATTATAATTAGTGAATAATTTCTATTAAATCACATTTACTAGGTGCACCTTGATAGAGAATATTTTCTTTTGTCCTTTTATTATTTTTATCATCTTGTTGATAAAATGTTCTCTATCTGGCAACATTTCTCTATTAGTTCCTATCTTACATATGGCCACCAAGTGACTTATTTTTGTCACATTTCTATACATTTTTGGATACCCTAATCTTTTGTAAAGCTAATGAATGTGCTTTGGATTGTGAAACTTGTTGTGTGAAACAGAAATGTGCCATCAGCAAATGTTTGAATCAAAGTTGTAGCCTCTACTAAAATTAAAACACTTTTAAAACCCTTCAATCTATAAAAAAAATCATTCAACTTTTGACTGAATATAATAAATGTTTTGTAAAGATAAAAACAAACACCATACCTCCTGGCGTGCAACATAAAAAACAAGACAACACTGATGTATAAGTCAAAATTCTGTAAAGCGGTTTACAACCTTTACATGTCACAGAAATTTCATTTAAGACAATGTTATCATTTTTTTTATTTTTATGCAACATTTAAAAAACTACTGAACATATTTTTCTAAATTTCATAACAAGTGTACAGTTTTAGGAAACTTCAGCAATTACACATTTTACAGAAAATGTTTCATGATAGAGCATCATAAATTCAGTGACCATGACCATATTATTTTTAAAATTAAAAAAAATGCCCCACCTCAGTATACTTGTAATATTGATTCAAACGATGAAAATTATATTTAATTTGTCCCTTTGACCAAATCTGTTATTTAAAATGCCATATTATATTTTGTTATTATTTTTATTAAAATTGAATTAGGACATAAACACAACTATTTTTTAGGTAGTTTTTCCTATTCACAGGAGAAATAGTTTAGTCAAGTCATTCATTGTTCAATTTCAACAGACTAGAAATAAAATTATTTTGGATAGAAGTTAAGATTAAAATATATAGTTATTATTTTTTTGTCAATTATAATGAATGTTTGTACAATTTTTTAAAAGATTCACTAAATTTTTGAAAGTGTTTTTTGTTTGACGTATCGGAAAATACACACTTCACTTACACTTTCTTTTTTTTATACGTCAAGCAAAAATTTAGGTACCTTCAATACACTGAAAATTGTTTGTCCAGAAACATTTTTTAATAAAAAATGTTAAAATTTAATTAAAATATAATTGTTAAAATATGTTTTAAGATTGCGTAGTAGTACCTCAAAGTAAATAAAAACAACTCGCTCTTAGTTTTGAAAATCAAAGAGCAGATAACCAAGAAAAATTATATGCGCAAGATGTGTCAAGTATCTCATGTAATAAAAAAATTATCGGATGTCTAATATAGTATAAATCCAAATTAACATTATGATTACGAGTATGAATTTTCATGCAAAATCAGGTAAGCAAATCTCGATATTAGATTTAATAGTAAATAGACAATTTACAACTTTAATTAAAACTACCACAACTACATCTTCACCGGAAACGTTTGCGCATTACGAAATGTAACTTTAACTTCATGGGACAGGGACACCTTACGCAGGCATTTTTAACTAGTAGTGCTGGAATGGTAAAATGTTTTTTTTACTTATTTATTTTCATCGTCTTTGTCATCCAATTCATGTATGGATGTTCAAGTATTATTATTTGGTACCGTAATTTATTTTCCCTTGAGGCAAAAAACTGTTGCTCTCTCTCAACAGGCTACGCTTCTTTACACCTTACGAATTATTTACACTAGAGTCACAGTGACAGATAATTTAAATTTTATATCAAATTTAGTTTTATTTGCTTTACGACACGAGAGAAATTAAATTAAAGTATAAAAAAAAAAAAGTTTCATTCGTACAAAACTTAACAGATTTAAAGAAGCAAAAGTGCAAAAGCAAAACCTATTTTGAATGTTGTGTGCCAGGTTTTCTGCGTTTTACTTTTAAGTTTTATTTATCTATTTTTACTATTCTTGTCCTAATTTGGTTTTCTCACGTAAGAGACCCAAAACATCACTGATTACTTTTGCTACCAATGCAATCATCCACACCGTCCCCGACCATGGTAAAAATTCCATCATATCACAGCAGCTGATGAAAGTGTTTGTTGATTATTAACTTGAAGTTATTTGTCCGTTTACTTGGAGCACCATAAAAAGGTTAAAGTCTGCAGTTTCATAACCAATTTATTTGTCGCATCTACAAATTGCTACTCCTATTTTATATGCCGTTTTTATTCTAAAAGAACAAAATATTACATAATGTTTTACGTTCTCACCAACTTGAGTCATCATTACTATTTTTTCCTTTTTTTCGTATCTGCATCATGGTCGAATTTTTAACAGAAAAAAAATTAAGAAAGCTGAAATCCATAGTCTCAAAAAGACTGAGTTTTAGCCAATTTCATTTCATGTGGAATAACAGTTCTAGTTGAAGCAAATGCTTGAGACTTAGAGAGTTGTAAGAATTCTTTGCTTCTAACTAAAAATTGAAGATTTCTCCACTTTTTTTCCTTCTGTAATTAATTTTTGTATCACTGAAAAAACTATAAATATTGTTGGAGTATCACAACCTGTAGAACAAAGTTTTTTTTACTTACACATAGGCTTTACCTTTTTTTTTCTCATTTAGATTTTACTTTATTCAGCAATGTAACTTATTGTCAAACAAACAACAAAAAGTATATCTTCCTTAAATTACTAGAGAATCCTACAATTGAGTGAGCAGAAACATTAAAAATGCAACAAAAAACCTTTGCATCAATTAAAGAAAATAAAGAAATGTTAACAAAAATTATGCTTTTTTATCCTTTTTTTTTATCTTATAGGAAATTATTCAACTTTACAGAAATAGTTTTCTTTTGATTGAATTAATTGACAGAATTAAACCGTAAAAAACGCAATGAGTATCTGTTGGTTTTCCCACTTAATCCAGCAGTGATTTTTTTTTAAGTGTGCATATTTTAATTTAAAACTAAACTACTTAAGTCTTTTATTTAAAATTTTAAAATAAAAGACTAGTAGTTTAGCTCTATTTGATTTTTATAAAAAAAAATAAATTAATTTTCTCTTCTGGCAGATTGAGGGGTGAAAATTTGGCCTTGTTTCAGCTCATGTACAAACAAAAAATGTGGAATTAAATTGGAATATTTGTTTAATGTTCTAATAAGAATGTGTATCTATATTGTTGATTCTTTGTATTGTACCATAGTATTTTTTTTTTTTTTGTTAGTGCAAATATAATTAAATTAAAAGCATTAGTTCCATTTCATCTTCAAGCGAATTTTGGAATAACTTATTTTTAAACTGAGTTTTAAACGCAACTATAAATTCATAATTTACTGTTTCCAAGGATACAGAGAATTCCAATCATTCAGACAGTGGCGGTAAAATATTTTTACTTTTCATATTAGACTATATTTCTTTTTAAAACAAGTAAATGAAGATATTAAATTAGCATTATGTTTCTTCATAAATAAACACTTAGACCAAAACCAAAGAAATTTAGACAATGTAAAAATAAAATGAGATGAAGATAAACAAAAATTATGTAACTGTAGAAATCTCATAACTGTCATCTACAAAATAAATGTTGCATGGAATCATTAGTATACCAATGCAATATTTCATCTATTGAGAATCCTGAAAACAAAAATCTATATAGGTTGCACAAGCCATGAGTTCAAAAAGAGGTTCAATCAATATCAAACTTCATTTAGGATAAATAAATACAGAAATCAGACATCCCTTTCAAAATATTTCTGGCAATTAAAAGAATCCAATAAAACACCTACAGTAAAATGGAAATTAATAAGAAAAGCTAGAATATGTAGGTCATTAAATGACCCTTGTGCATAGATGAGAAACTATATATTACTAAGTTTATAAAAAATAAAAAATTTACTGAATCAGAGAAATGGAATAGCTATTCCTTGACGTCCTTGTCCAAAATTTTCCTTAAATAATATTTAAAAATAAAATTAAAGAAATGGAAGCTGGTAATATACATACTTATATTTGATATGAAAATATAATTTTAAATAATTTAAGTAATTCTGTTACATTTACTTGTTTTAAAAAGAAATATAGTCTAATATGAAAAGTAAAAATATTTTAAAATTGTAGTTAAGTAAAACATATTCTAACCCAAACACCCCTAGATAGAATCTTTAAGTATACAAGTACAATAAAAATGCTAAAAAACTTTTTGCCATTAAAAAAGAAAAAAAAAAGACAACATGCATTTAACGGTTGTCAGAATTTGTTGAAAAATACACCCCTACCCTCCCTAAACTTAACCTCATTTTTGAACATAACTCATAATTGATACAACAAAAGTTAATAAAAATGAACACCTCACAGCCCCTGTCTGAATGATTAGATTTCTCTGTATCCTTGGAAACAGTAAATTATGAATTTATAGTTGCATTTAAAACACAGTAAATTTAAAAATAAGTTATTCCAAAATTCGCTTGAAGATGAAATGGAATTAATGCTTTTAATTTAATTATATAATTAAATTTGAAGTTTTTAGCTTCAGTTTTTGAAACATAGTTATTACTGTGTAGCAAAAAAAAAAAAGCATATTTTCAATCAGTTAATTTATAATACATATATATATATATATATATATATATATATATATATATATATAAATAAACAATAAAATCCCAAATCAACTCATATGGGGAAATAGACTATTTCGGCAGATGAAGATATCAGTTGTCTGTCTTATCAACCCAGGTGTGGACTGAGTTTGTCAGAAATAGAAATTTAACTGTGAAAGCTAAAAAAAGAAAAAATAAGAATCGAAAAACTAATACAGAATTTATCCATTTCAATGTTTCAGTCAGACGAAAGGCACAAGACGGTCTTTCAATTTTAAATTATTTCATTCTTCATATAACCCAAAATTAATGTCATAAGGTTAATATTCAGGTTTAATTTTATAAAACTTCTTCCCTTTAAGACAAATACCTACCTTCCACCATCCCCTGACCCTTGAATTGCTGCTTGCCTGATTCCAGTGACTTGGTCACCATTTTGTGGAAGGTTGAGGTGGTTTGGGGGAATTTGGCCTTATAAAAATATTCAATTTCTCTACAAAGGAAAAAGAAAGAAAAACAAGAAAGCAAATAAAATGTAAATCCAACATTTTATATTCCAGAAATTTGTTTTGCAAAAATTGCTTTTTTTTGTTCAGTTTTTTCTTATGAAGGTAGTTCTCATGCAGCCTGAAATAAACTAAAACACACAAAATGATTGCTTAATGACCTCTTACTATGTTGACTCTAGCTGTTACACCTATCTGTTTATTTGGACTCCACATGTACTGCCTACTTGATATGTTGTCCTTTTATTTTTACTTTCTCTGCAGATGTAGTAGACACAAAATGCATGTGGATATTTAACAGAAAAATGCTCAGTTATATTTGAATGTATGTTACTTGTATGGTATAAAATTTCTAATAACTTAAAAACTATAGATGTTTAAAGCTGAAACTTTGCAAATTAATAATTTGATATGTTTTAAGTGCTGTGTACTTGATATCTATTTCTGTGAATTATAAGTTAATTATAATTTAAGTTGGTATCCACTCAGTAGAGATATCTTATTAATAATTTTCAAGAAAGATGTTTTCATTTTGTTTGAAATTGATTAATTAATAGAATGTTCTAATAATGGGATTGCTATAACTTGAATCCAATTTGTTTTGTTTTTTTTTACCAAATCTTAATTTCTATATATTCTTCTTTCTTTGAAAACAATACAATATCATTAGTATTATTCAATTTACTTTTATCTATGTCTGGGGCCACTTTTGAGTTTTATTCAAAATGTATTGTCTCTGTTAAATACTAAGTTAAATACTGACATGGTTAAAAAAAAATCAATTGTAAGGAAAATTATTTTTGCGGTGGTTTTCATTGCTGCATCCATAAAAATGGGAACATTTTAAATGATAATTTTCCAGCCAAATTTAGCTTATGAAATTATTGAGAAAACATTTTTATATAACATCCCTATACTTTCTATAACATTTAAAACGTATCAATTTAGTGCCTTTGAATATGATGAATAGTTTGCCTGATGAAAGTGGTTCCTTCTTATTCAAGGACTTCACCAGCTTCAGTTATTCTGACTTGTGCATTATTTTCAGAATGTTTTCTTTCTTTTTTTTTTTGTCAATTTGTAGCAGTAAATAGATAATTCAATGTTTTAAGTATGTATTTTATAATCTTTGTATATCTTCATTAGTATTTTTGAATCTACACTGAATATGTTGATATTTTTTAATTATTTTGTAATAAAACCCAACATAAAGATGCAGCCTCTCAGTTGTGAGTATTACTCAAAGAAATGGAAGAGGTGATTTTCCAGAACAGACAACTTGCTCATTTCCGCCATCAACCACCAGTTAGGAATGTACCAGCCCTTCCTCATAGACAAGTACAATGTGAGAGGATCCATATTGATGGAGACATCTTGTCGTAAGTATATTTTTGTTTCCCACTTAATTCTTTTGCTTTACAAAATCTTTTCAGTTACATACTGCTTTCTTTAGTGGTATCTCTATATAGAATAATAATTCTTATTGTTGATAAAGTTATTAATCCTACTAAAATAATTTATAAACATTTTTCTTTCTTTATGTGCTGAGAATATATTTCTTAGAAATCCCAATTTGATTGTATTCTCCAGGTGAAATCTTTGAATTATCAATTACATTCAAAATATTAACTTAAATTTTTAGCATGTATCTTTGATTTAAAAATTTAATTTTAAAAAAAAGTTATTTTGCTTATGAAAAACACTTTGTTTCATGACTCCACTTAACAATAGTAAAATGAATGTATTACATCATTTTAAGGGATAAGAAAAATGAAAACATGTCCAATTCTAAGCAAAATTTTTATAAATAGCAAAACAAATGGAGACATTGTTGAGAATGGATACATTCCACAACATAAGAATAAAGACATATCCTCACTAAACACAAGCAAGGTCATGGTGAGAAACTATCCCTTTATATAGCTGGATGAGGTTAAAACTAATCTGAAACTCAAAATCTTGTAGACCTTAGAATAAGCATGAAAAACAAAACAAATTAAAATAAATACAGTTATTTTCAACATTTCAAAAATAACAAAAGAAATCAAAATAGGTTATACCATCAAAAAATTCAACCAATACATACCCTCCCTTTTAAGAGGCTACAAATGCCAGTAATACTGGCATCACATAGACAAAAGACTTCAAGCACCATGATGGAGAATGCAATGGAGCAATTGAATGCACTGCCATGAAGATCACCTGCCATATGCACAAATGTGTGAAATCTAGAGAAAAGAAGGGGAAATCATAGGGGGTTGAAATATAGAAGAAACCTACCATTCTCGGAGATACAAGACTATAGAATCCCAGACCAAAAATGTTGTACTCTAATATTGTGCAAAAGTCACCTACTACTACAAATGCTAATGAATTAAAATAATTAAAACCTGAAACTCTGTCTACTGTTAACCTCCACAAAATCAAACTAATAAAAAAAAAACTTAAAACCACAAACCATTCCAACAAAACAAAATAGTGAAAAACAAGAAGACGAATGAGATGTTACCAACATTTTATCAACTAAAATTCCCATCTCACAGCATCCAAAATGCACATATTAAACCAAAGTCCTGCAAACAGATTACAAAAATCTCCAATTCAACCACCACTATTAAAGGTTTTTTCATGTCAATGATCCCAAAAAGAGATAAGCCCAAAGAAGCAAGAACCCCCAATCCCAAAATAGAACATACCAACTTACACAAAAGAAACCTGCAATTCCAAAAATCATTTAGAAGCAACAAACCATTTCAACACATTGGAAAAACTGAAAACAGTAAGCAATTTTCCACCTCAAAAACTCAACCAAATGGACAACACCTGAACTCTAGGATGAGAAGAAACAGATTTGTATCTTTTCTAAGAGCATTAATATGAAGTCAGAATTTGAACTTGGTTAACAAATTCCATTAAATAGAAACATTTAAATATTAGGTTAGAACTAAAGTTTGTAAAAGTGTTTAAGTGAATTTAAAAAATATTTAGTTATTTGTACATAGATTTATTCAACCACATATGCACCATTTTGTTCCATTACTGTTCACCATCTTTGAAGCAGCTTCATTATTCCATCCTCCCAGAACTTCGAATCTTTCCAGGTGATGAACTGGTCAGTGTTTTTTACAGGCTTCCATAGAATTGAAGTTCTTTCACAGCTGTTTGAGGTTTCCTATAGCCCCACTGAACTTAAATAAAGTCAATTCAGGTTTTCTATGGTAAAAATTTTCTTTCCCAAGTGAAAATCATCACAAAAAAAATCACAAAGTCATTTTGTCACAGCTTATTTTCTCTGAAAAAAATGGATTTTCATACTTTTATAGGGGTAAAATATTGAAAAATGACTGTTTTATCATCACCTAAACTAATATCAAGGAAACTTTTGATCTGAAGCCCATGAAACTAGTTATTTTCTGAAAGCAAAGGATATATTCTTTCATTTAAAATTATAATCAGCTGGTGTAAATGACTCAAAATTTTTTTCAGTGGGTAAAATGTGAAAAAATAGTGAAAATTTTGCATTTTTTTTTTGTTCTAAACAAATATTTTGCCCATTAATGGGAAATTAACCATTTTTTTTTTTTTTTTTTTTTTTTTTTTTTTTTGGAAAAATCAAAAGCCTAAATCATAATCAAACTATTTCAGGCATAAAATTGAGAGTTTTGAAGGAAATCAACATTCCTAGGGGTTCAAAATGCGACAAAATCCATTGTTAATTTTCAGTTATATGACTGCCAAGGGTTAAAAAAAATTGACACCCAGCCACGGAAATCTTTAGTAAAAGGCAAGAGATTTATCTGCAATTCCTAACCATCAGAAACCAAAAGTTTTTTTTTCCCAAAAATTGGCTGTTAGCGATAAGGAAAATTAAACCTAATTGACTTTGACATCTAGGTCAAAGGTCAGCCAGCCAGCCAGCAATAAATGGCAAAACTTAGAACAAGTTGTAATAAAACCCACCACTCCCAGATAAAAACAAAGAGTGAAAAAAAAAAGGGTTCAACATTACTAGGGCTTGATATAACCTATGTTTGAACAATGGCTTGATGAGTTTTGTTTTGTTTTTAACACCCTGTGACCCGGGTGATGACAACAACTCTTAGCAGACGACATTGTTTTTTTCGCTGCATATTTTTCGTATTTCCCATCGCCGGTCCATTTAGCCGTTCCTTTTATTTAATGATGTTCATGCCAAATGAAAGAGAAAGGAATGAATTTTGAATGATGTTATTTTGAAGCGAAAATAAATATTTTTTCATTAAAAAAAGGGGATTTTTCTCAGAAAATTGGGTATAATTTCTTAATGCTAACCACCGAGTGACATTTTCCACAGCCAAATTGAAGATTAATTACCAGTGAATAATTCCATGTGCAAACAATAGCCGTCTGGATCCTATAAAGTCGCCCTAAAAGGTCCAGAAGTTTACTAATTGATCGAAAACCTGTTGCGCATAATTGTATTTTTCATGGTCAGTTTCCATTATTTCATCTTGATATTATCATTTTCGGACAGCCAAATCATCAAGGATTCAGGAAAACAATTTGGCATAGGTTTTCTTTAAGAACTTTACATTCTATGAGGTGTTTAAAATGTTACTGATGAATGAGATTTTTTGCCGAATATTTCGTTTACGAGCCATGTTGGATTTTCCTATATGACAAAAAACAAGGTTTTAAACAGCCCTGCTTTCTATTAAGAGCATTTTGTATGGATTGAAATAACTAGTAAGCTGTGCCAATTTCTACCAGGTCTGCAAAAGACAAGTTCTGGCATTGTCCTGATGGAAGACAGTATCAAGACACTTCTTATCAATTCATTTCTTATCAATTTCTGCTTTTAATCAGTTTAATTGGGAACAATACTTGTCTGAATTAAATATTTGATATGGTAGAAAAAGCTTGTAATACACAATGCCCTTCCAATCATATCAGATACACTGCATTGCCTTCTTTTGATGCAAATCGGCTTTTGGAATGATTCATGTGGGCTCTTTTTCCCCAGTACCTTTTTTCATTCAACACTGCTGTAAGCAACCCATTTTCCATCATCTGTGATTCTTCTTTTCAAAACTGGATTGTTTTTGTTGCATTTAAGTAGAGTATCTCACATGAAACTGCAGTCATTAATTTTTTTCTCACTAAATTGTGATGCACCCCAAAATTGTAGTGGTTTTCAAATGCCTAACAATGCTTATAACAATATGACATAAATTATTTTTAACCAATGAACTATTGAAAACACTACAAGCTTCTGTTCCAAACCAATACAATTTTGTTGACAGAATTTTCAGTGATATTTTACAACAAATAACCTTCACTATCCTAATCTAATAAATATCACATCACTAATTTTGCAGTATTTTACATGACCCAGGCTTTAATCAAGTTTCAGTTACAGTATAAAATTCAAATGAAATCAAATTATATCATACTTGTCTTTGCTTATCCTAAACTGTTTCATTTTATTTTGATTAATGCTTGATTTCATGACAAATTATAAATAATTACTTTAAAAAAAATTAGTAAAAACTTGTTTAACTGGAGCTTCCAGAATTTATGAATATATTGTTTGCAGGATTAAAAATTCATTCCTACTGTGCTTCCAGTTATACATTGGATTAAATTCATACAAAAATTCTTTTGTCAATGTATGTCATTTTTGAAAAGCTTATTGCATTTCATTTGCTACATGCATATAAATTAGACTGAATCTGTAATGACATTGAAAAATGCTCCAAACCATTTCATTCTCATTAAATTTAATTTAATTTTTTTAAATATTTTTTTTATAAATTGATTTAAGAAAGTTTGCCAAATATGGAGCACCAAAAAGTTCATAAAATCTCAAATAGAAAATTTTTTTGTATATTTTTCTTAATTGTTTTTAATTTTTAAATGTTTATAAATTTTTGATTTTAACAAATCTGGCTCTACATGCCAGAAAAAAAATTGATCAAATCAATAGTATCCTACAAAAATGACATTATTCATTCAAAACAGTATTTCTTTGTTGTTAAAGAGGTCAAGGGCATATATATATATATATATATATATATATATATATATATATGTGTATGTTTATATAAAACTATCGATCTGCAGTACAAAAAAAAAATTCCTATAAAAAAAACTACTACTAAGACATAACACTATATTAATTGAACTATATACTTAGTTCATGACATATTAACTGAAAACACTTGTAAAAATAGAATACGTGGATTTACCACATCACAAAAAAAGTTCAAATAAAATTCTCACTTAAAATTTTGAAAAACTTAGCGTTGCGTCTTTGCATGTTCTGATATTGTACACAACCGTCAATAATAGCACATTCTCAAAAAACAACTTTCGGTCTACAGACACTTATTTCGTCTCCAAGTTTTTGATTTTATAAGGAAAAGATATGCCTGACGATGAATAAAGGATTATTCGAAAGTACTTGCATTTTAAAAAAATATAAACTGGAAACAACAGTTTTATAAATGAGGATCACGTCACTCTATGGATTAACAGTATTTTAATGCATACATTATACACTACTAGCGTTGGATGTCGCTAATAATAGCATTAATATTGCTGATTGATTCTATGCGTGATTATTTCTTTGTATATAAAATATATATATATAGGAACTTTGAACCATTATTTTATATATGTTGAAATTGAGACCTATTATTAGTCCAAATAATAAGCATTACATTTTCCCTATGAAACTGTTTTGTAAGGTTACTAACAGTTCTTTTAATTCTTCCTTCCTTGCAGAATTATTTTCATTTCTAAACTTTTTTTTCCAGGTTAATATATGTACTTTTGTGCATGTTTTTCAGATACATGATCAATGATGAGGATAAAGTTGGAGTTTATATATCAGCTGATGCTCTCACCCAAGAAAAAAATTATTTTGAAATTGAAATCTTAGATAGTGGTTTGCGGGGAACCATTGGTATGAGAATACAAGTTGCTTTACTTATTTTATTTCTATTTACCACATTTTAACATTCTAATTTATTTAGTACTTTCTGCCATTCAGTTCTTAAAATATCATTCATAAATAAACACATATTTCATTTGAAATTAAAAATTATTAATTTAGAATGTATAAAAGATTATCAGATACTTAAAATTTTGTGTTTAATACTCTTTCCTTTCCTTTTTTTTTTTTAAATTCTTCATTTCACAATTGTTATATATTTGGATTGATACATGGTTATTATTAAATGGTTTTATTTTAAATTCATATATGAAAAAGCATTGTATAGCCAAGAATTGAACATTAGATTAGAAATATGGCTGAAATTAATAATCTGAACATATGTCGGTTTACAAACTAACAAATCTACTTGGTTTTGCATTCATTTTACTAATGTTTGTTACATGTTTTCTTATTTAAGATAGGGATAAAAATTTATTAATATGTTTTCTTTATAATTTTGTAGCCATTGGTCTTGGGCCATCTCAATATCCTCTTGATTGTAAACCAGGATGGAATGTTGATTCTGTTGGCTTCCATGCAGATGATGGCAGGCAAGTATTGATAAGTGTTTGTATCTTAAATTTAAAAGATTTTGGGAAAACCTGACAATTGTTATAATTCATTTTAATTATAAAACTATTATTCATTTTTAAAGAAGAAAATTTTACAAAGTACCAGTGAAATCTTTAACAACACATTGAACATGCCACAGTTGTCATTCAATTGTAGAGAACTGTGTGTCTGACAAGAAAAATAAATACAAAGGAATTTAATAATCAAATTTTTTAACTTGATGTATAAAATGTTTTGGGGATTTTTTTTTTTTTTTTTTTTTTTTATATTAATGTTTCATTCCAAGAATCACATTTATTCAAACTTAACGCATCATTTTATAGAATTTATGTTTGTAAAATTTATGTACAAAACGTGATTTTTGTACATTTTCATTCCTAGATTATACAAAGGTTGTGGTCTTGGGCGCCCATTTGGTTCCAAATGTTTATCTGGTGACCGGATGGGATGTGGAATTAAATTTGACCAAAATGATGCAAGTGGCATGCGCCTTCTAGTGAAGGTTTTTTTCACTAGAAATGGAGAAGAGGTAAGGTACATATGTAAACAATTGAATTATTGTACTTGATTTCATTAAATAAAATTGATCAAAAACCTTCTTCATACATACAGATATCTTCACCTATTAAAATAGGGAAAATAGAAAAGATTCTTAGGAAACTAAGAGTAGCTATAATGATTGTTAAATTTAAATAAAAAATACTTTTATTTAAAAGACATTTTGTAAGATTGTTAGAATAAATTCATTTATAAATATCTTTGTGGTCAATTACTACTAATTTACTATAATGAATAGGAATTTAAATGATTGATTTGTTGTTCTAGTTTTACTAATTCAATATCATAATTTTGTGCAGAAAAACAAATTTATTTCTTAATCCTGGATTATCTTAATCTAAATTTAAAAAAGACACTACTTCAAAATTATTGTAAATAATTGTTAGTTTATTTTGTAGAATATTGATGTTGACAAATTTTTAATAATTTCAATTTTATTTGCAAAGTTGATAAAATAAAACCTTGCATCATTGTACCTTTTACAATTGGCTTTCTGTAATGGTTGTCAGACATTTCAAAAGCAACATTTTTTAATTTAAAAATTGCTAAGTTCTTAGGCCTGAAGTGAAGTCAATGTGTCTCTATATTCAGCTAGAATTTTTCTTTGCAGATTGGAACAGTTGTTATGCCATGGCCACATGGTGGTTTACATCCTATAATTGGATTACATTCAGAAGGAGAAGAAGTAGAGTTACATTTGGACAGTCATTGGAATCATGATGATGTAATTCTTATGGCTGTTGATAATGTAGATGATGAATGGTCTCGATTACACCAAGTTCGCCTTAATGGATGTGTAAGGGATTATCTTTTTGCTCATCAATTGTCTCATTAAATATAGAACTGAAGTTATTCTTTCTTCATTAAATTTATATTGTCTAAGAAAATATTACAGAACTTGAGAAATTATTTTGGATAGGAGATGGGATGTTTTACAAGCAATTTTTAAAATTCTGCAATTTTTTAACCTACAATTAACTGAAAAAGCTTTGCAATATTTTTTATACCTGTATATGATTTTGTTTCAAATGTACATGAACATTAAACCTTTTGAAACTTAAGTCAGATTTTCATACTCTTCATTTAATCCATGCTGTTTTGACCCATGTATCTTTCATTTATTTATAGATGGTTGCTATTTTGATCCTTTTTTTAAAAAAATAAAAATAAAAAATAAAAAAATGTTTTTAAAAAAAACGTTTTTATTTCTAAAAATGTTTTTAAAAAGAATGTTATATATTTATCTTTTCATCAGATTTTGGAATATACAGGTCGGGGTAAAAAAATTATTGATGTTGGGCTAGCTCAAGCTCGATCCCCTCTTGACCCAACATATCATTACTTTGAATTGGAAATTGTTGATCCAGGAGAAAATTGTTACATAGCCATTGGGCTTGCACGGCGAGTGAGTCTTTTTTCTTTTCCATTATAATAATCATCTTCCATTGTGAAATTCTAGAATATCATTATCTTATCTCATTCTTCCTATTTAATGGAGCTCTTTTTATATTCACAGGATTATCCAAAACATCGACATCCAGGGTGGAATAAAGGCTCTATAGCATACCATGCTGGTAGGTTTTGTTTTTATATTTATAAAATAAAAGCTTTACATAGTAGTTTCCAAAAAAGTTGAAAGTAATAGTTAATTCAAGCTGACTTTGTATATGATATTCTTATATATACAGTTGATTTTGTATTATACTTGAACAGATGATCTTTATCAGATGGTTTTTTTGAACTTATACATGACATAATACTGCTAAGCTTTTTCAGTTAACTTTTGTCTGGGTGGTAATAAGGTCTCAGCTGTGTTCAAATAATGAACCCTCCAAACAAAAATAAATTCTTTGGAATTTCAAACTTTCACTGATTTAGAAGCATTACTTCTATAACATGCACTTTATCTTTTTTTTTTTTTTTTAAATTTGTTTAAAATAAGATTTGACTTGCTAGTATTCAGTGCAGTGAGAAAAAAAAATCCCAGCACCTAATTAGTTCTCTATAATGAGGATTATAGATATTGTGGGGGGAGGGGCTGATTTTATAAATTCTCAATGGCAATTCACAACCACTGAAAATATAATTTAACTACACTCTCAGATTTTATCATGCAAGTCAATGTTTTTACTTGAAAATTGGTATTAACCAACTGATGTTGGTAAAACCTTCAGGATATATTTATATGCTACTATGTAAATTTCAACTATATTCTTATAAAAAATATTGGTAATAACTTGTTTTGGGAGTGTCAGGTTTTACTTTGAAAATAAACTAAGTGTAAAATGAATTTTTATTCATAAATAAATCCAAAAGATAGACACCACAGAAACTTACCATAATTATTCATGTATAATATGCACATATTTTCTCCATATTTTTAGGGAATTAAAGTTAAAAGTATTTATTATGTATGTATGCAAACTAAATATTAACTTTTTTTTCAGCAACGTGTATTACCATATTTGGGACAGTGTCACTGAAAGTTGTATCTATGGTCCAAACTAATCAGTGTGTAAATCACTAACCAAATACCTTTTTGGTTTTTACAAAAAAATATTCATATAAAGATATTAAGCACATTTTAGTCTGTTTCAGTGCTGTCCATATGTTGCTGAAACTTTCAGATAGATGTCATGACAGTTTCAGCATAGACGTCTTTGTCATCTTTTGATGTTGTTGTTTTCCACACAGTGTTCTTGTCCTTAGTTCTTGAAAAGATATCTTTACTACTATCCAGTGCATTTTCAATGGAACAATTTTTGAATGATTTTGTCATGATGCTTTCAGGGAAGTTCTGCCAGCCTTCCACTATCCATGTATATCTAAGAAAAAGCTCTAGCCATCAGTGACTTGTGTCCCTCTGCCAGCCACTCATCCCACTTGTTAGGAACAATCAGTTTGAATGGCCTGTTAAAGTTGTCATCCCACCATGAATATTTTTATTTTTTTACAGTGAGTCACCCTTTAACAGGGGTCACTCAAGGTAGAGGGTTACGTTAGGAGGCCATTTGTGCATTTAGGTGAGGGAGATAATGATTAACCCTAGCCTTGAATAGGTTAAGATTGTAGTGATCAGGGAAACAACCTGTTGGGAGTCGATTCCACAGGGTAGTGGTGTGCGGGAAGAAGTTGTATGATGGAATATGGAGGGAATGGGAATGCTTTGCTATTATATAATTGGCATGGTGTGTTCATGCCAAGAAGGTTTGCCTTGACAGGACCAAGGAATGTAGTTTGTTCAAGCACTTTTCATGGAAATAGCAGTAGTGCAACAAGAGGCTTGCTACATCCCACCTGTGGGAGAGGAGTTTAAATATGGAGAATAATTTGTCACCCACAAGGACTCTGAGACACTTGAACTCTATCAAGGCTGGAGAGTGAGGTCTTGGCAGCTTCTGCCCTAATATGACAACAGTATTCTATTTTTGGCTTTATCTGACTCTTGTAAAGCTAGAGGATAGCAGGAGGAGTCAGGTACTTACTGGAGTGATACAGGAAACCAACCATTTTACCTGCATCCTTAGTAACGGATCATATGTATGAGTTCCACTTGAGCTTGGGTTTGAGATTGAAGACCAACAGTCTTCCAAGCACAGTACTTCCCCAAGAGGAACTCTGTTCATTTTGATTGGTGGTAGTTTGGGGTCAGATCGGCGATGATGGAATGTAACTAGCTTGGTCTTTGAGGCATAGAATGTAACCAATCATTTTTTACCCCATTGGTTAGTTTGTACAAGATTGAAAAAGAGATCAGTTGCCAATTTCTGGCCATCAAGAGTTTTAGAGGTGCACCCTTATATAGTCGTATCATCGGCATAGATGCTTATAAATGATCCAAGTATATTCTTAGGTAGATCATTTATATAGATTAAAAGAGGGTTGGTCCAAGGAGTGGCCCCTATGGGATGCCTGCATTGACTGATAGTGCACCAGAGGACTGGCCATTAATAACTACCTTCAGGGACCTACCTGTTAGGAAGGATTTTATGATCAAAATGACCCTTCCAGTGATTCCATTACTGGAGAGCCTGTGTAGTAAACCTTTATGCCATGCCTTGTTGAAGGCCTTTGATATATCTAATGCTATGGTCTTCAAGGTGTGTTTGTCATCAAAAGCCTCACTGATTCTGTGAGTGGTGGTAGTTAATCCATTAGCAAGTGGATTGGGCTGAGCAAAACCCATGCTGCTTATTGCTGAAGAAGTTTTTCTTTTCTAGGTGCTCAATGACCTTCTTATTGATTATTGCTCAAAAAGCTTACTGAGAAGACTTATGGGTCTGTACTGGGAGGGAGAAGATTGTGCACACATATTCTTGAAAACCAGGCATATGCTTCACACTTTCCACAGGCTTGGGAAGGATATCTCTTTCAAGCAGTGGTTGAATAACTTTGCTAGGATTGGAGATAATTCCAGGTTGATATTCTTAAAGACAATCACTGTAATTTTGTCTGGGGAAAGTGGCTTTCTTAGGGTTAAGGCCTTTGATAACTCTAGAAACTTCTTGTACTGTGATGGTAATATTACTGAGATTATGCTCATTGAGACTTGGGAACTTTGGGAGGGGATGGAATTTGTTATCTAATGTTGAGTTAGAGACAAAGATAGAGGCAAAGAGGTTCACCTTATTCATCGAGGAGGATATAACTTCTGGGCCCTTTATAATTGTGAGCACAGCCGCTGTCCCTGATTTGGTTGATCTTCCAAAATTCACTGGATTCAATTTGTTTGTTTTCAACCTTGGTCTGGCTGCTCATGTGTAGCTGTGCTTGGTGTTTTCTAGAACCTTTTTGCAGCAATTGTGGGCAGTTCTAAAAGCATTGAGGGCTAAACTACATAGTTCCTTGCAATAGATACTGAAGTTGTAGTTTTGGTGGGTTATGGCTGCAGTTCATTCAGAGGTGAATGAGAGTTGGCCGTGGAGAAGTTTCTGCAATATCTGCCTTCAAAATCTGTTGGAGTGGAGTAGCCATTCTTTATGCTGGATATTAAAGCCATGCAGATATGAAAGCTGTCCAAGGGAAATTGAGTAAAGATATTATCAATTTTCTCTGATATATGGTCGAAGATCACCGTCCCTTCGTTCTGAGGACAATAGAGAGTATGCCATGCGGAAACACATATATGGGAAATCAGGTTCCTCATTTTTTTTGTTTTACCTCAGGGAAACTAGTCCTTGATGTAGGCTCCTAGTCCCTGGCTGTAACATTTTAGGTGGTCCTGTTTAGCTATGAACTTCACTAGTGCGCTTGAAGTGTTGATACCAGTTTCAGAAAGTAACTGGAGGTCTGGTTGAGTCTGAAGATGGTGTTTCACTTTTGGAAAGTTGGAACATAGCCCCCTCAAGTTGGTGTAGGAGATGGTATACATGGGGTCTACTTTGTATTTTTTTTTTTTTTTTTTTTTTGTTAGGATGGGTTTGCTAGTTTTGTTCATTTGCATTTTAACTGGTTTCATGTGTGCATTGGTTGTTTGAAGACTAGTGAGCAGTGAGTCACACTCACAGGAGTTGCAAGTAAAAATACCTTGAAGAGAATCGTCCAGAGATAGAGCCGTACCAGTACTCTTCGGCATGGCATCGAGAGGCCCCTCCGATAAGTACTGCACGGTCCAGAGACCATTCATGAAATGGCTGTACAATAGCCCCAGATATTATACACCTTCTGATAGGATAGCCTCCTTTGAAGTTACTTAAAGGTTCTGATCCCTGACTATCAGGTGGATAACGGCAAAACACCAAAAGTGTCTACCTCCAGCACCCTTAATGAAGAGACAATCAACCAAGGAAAGAAGATACATGCATGATGCTGTGAGCAGATATGTCATGTCTGCCCAGAGGCCAAGGCAACAGAACTTCTTGGGTCAGAAACAATGACTAAAAGACCCATTAGGAGAAAAGGGAGTAATGTGGGTTATTCAGGGATGCATGTGCATACCCTACTCCCATTTAAATTATTATAGTAGATGGTTACAGGGCAGGGGCATGTAATGGGCAAGTTAACTATTCGAAAAAAGAGAAGCCTTATAGATTTTGGGTGAGGGTTATGGACAGAAATTCTGAAACAGTTATAAAGTTTTAACTTAGCAAAAGTGCCAGTGGACATACTCCTTCGCAAGTAAACTAAACTAGAAAAAACATCCATTAAATGTCCAAGCCAAAGGAATCATCAATGAATTAATGTGCAAAATGTTTAGAAAATAGGGGAAGAAGAAAAAATAGGAAATAAAACTTGTGCATATACTTTGGTGAAAGAAAGAACAAAAGAGGGGGGGGAAACAATTCAGAAAGGGAATTACGATTGCCTACATACACTCAAGACACACACTGTTTATGGTAGGATTGGTTTTCATAGATTTCAGTTGCTGTTTCACATCAACCTGTCAGTGGTATCTGAATACCTTGAGAACAATTAAGGTTGGTTGTTTCAACAGCCCACATTGTTTAGATATTGTTGTATATAATCAAACCAACTCTCTTGTGAACTCCTATTCCTTCTGGAAATGTCTCATTGGGCTCATATGGCGGAAGTGTTTTTCCATTACCAGTGATAGCAGACAGTAATAATGATCACTTCTGTTTTACACTACTACAGATAAATAGCCACAAGCCACTGAAATGTGTGTTTATAATTTTGTGTGAATTTGCCTGTGCATTTATTCTAAATACTGTATAAATTTTATGTTTCATAGCTTAATATAAACTATATAGATTTTTATATTTTATTGTCAATAAGAAACCATTAAAAACTGCTACAATTTCTAAAGTCTGCATGTTATACATGGAGATTTTTTTTCTCTCCCTGCAGAATTTCATGACCCAAAGTTAAGATTGCTTATTATACACAAATAATTACAGTATTTGATTGACACAATATTCTATATACCTAAATAAATTACGGTTTTATTCTACATGTTAATATGAGCACCTTTACATACCTTCCTTAGTCCATTGATTTTTGTTAACTTTTCTACTCTTTCGACTTTAACCTTATTTGCAGCAGTTTTTATTAATCCCCAAAGATCTTTGCTTCAATATTGGTTTTCCATTCATCTCATTCAATGATGTGTCCAAAATTTTCTACTGGATTAATATGTGGAAATGCTATGTACCATTCTGTTAATTTGGTATCTTTAAATCTTTTATGCAGAAAGTGAAAGCACATTGTCCTGCATGAATATACTCTTTAGGTTAAAGCCTCTTAGTTGTAACCTGTACCATTCAAAAGTCACCTTGCTCAAGAAATTACAATAATTCTCTTCATTTATCCTGACGCTGTCAACTTTTAAGGGTCTCATTTTGCTGCCTATAGGTGATCATGGCTCTACACAGATACCTTTTCTTTATATGTAAATTGTCATGATTTCTTGGAGTAGCTTCTCTATCGTTTTGAATTCTCTTAGACTGGCTATCACCCTAGATCAAGAGAACTCCGTATAGCCTGCTAGTTAAACTATGAATTTCCCCTTTTTCTAAGGGCATTAGTGCAAAATGAATGCAACATAGTAGACCAAAAATTGAATTTGGCTCACTGATACTAATAACCATTGCAAAAGGGTGAGTTCATAGGTTAAATTTTTTCATAATTTTCCAACATTGTGTTCCCATGGTATATTTATCATATAAATATATCCTGAAAAGTTTACCAACATTGGTTGGTTAATGCCAATTTTATTGTGAAAACATTGATTTGCTTAATAAAATCAGGTATAGTGTACATTCTACACATACACACACATTTCTAATATTAAATGCTCATGACTTTAATTCTTGTAGGTCAGGGCAGTTAAATACAAAACCGTTCATGATGTCTATCATTAGAATATCAATTTTCTCAAATTCAGCATTCTTGCAGTAACACTTTAGATAATTTCCATAAATTTTGAATTTAAAATAATTTTTAATCTATTATGTTGCTCATTAAATCATATAGTTTACTTCAAAAGAATTTAGGATTTCTTGATAAGTGAAACTTTTACTTTTATTCAATGTTTCTTCTTTTTTCTTTACTTGATTTTGTTAATATTTTTACAGTTTGACCAAAAGCAAATACATAGATTGAAGAATTAATTTTGGTGATATAGACCACAAAATATAACCTTATTTTTATTCATGACATAATTGCAATTATCATATTTGTTTTTGTTTTTTTTTTTTTTTTTTAATCTAACTCCATATATTTACCAATAGATTGAGATTCTAAAAATCAAGAGTAGTTTATATTCTGGTTATGGAATTTCATGATTAAGAGTTGCATGTTATCCATTCTAACTCTTCAATAATTTCACAAATATAATTTTATTATCTTTCTAAGCTTAATAATTTTCTGGCTAATTTTTAAATATTCTTTTTATTGACAATATCGATTCACAGCTTTTATTTAGTCATCATTGCATTTTGCCAGATGCTTTTCTATCACAATCAATTCTAAGAATACGAGCACCATCAATGCATTTTATTATATAGCGACAGAAAATAAAATTTCAACACTTGAAATTATTTCAACTTACTCAAGATTGAAATTACATAGATGAATTAAAGTAAACTATCACATATACCATATACAGATCAATAAGTGCACAGGTTTCAGAAGATATTTACCAACACCTCTCAATCCATAATTAATGTGCTATATATCCACCTTGGACATTAATATCAGCCTGTACTCTCACATGCCCACCATTGTAGAGATGGTAAATGCCATTCTGCAATGGATTATTCCAGGCCTCTTGCACCTGTTGACACAATACAGCAAGAGTTGTAGGTGAGCAAGCCCTACGAGCTGTTCTATAGATGTTCAATGGACCTCAGGTCTTGTGATCATACTGGCTAAGGAAATTGTCAGACATCTTGCAAAGGTGAGTGGGCATTATTTTAGTAGAATAGCCAGTAGAATGGATTGAATAATGTTCTGGATCTACATGCTGCTGTTCAGTCTTCCCTGTAGAAATACCAAAAACAAACAATAGTTGTAACTTATGGCACTCCATACTGTGTTGCTAAGGATTGTTGCTTCCTACATCTGTCTCACACACAAACAAGCATTATTTATCTGAAGGCAGAACCTGCTCTTATCAATAAACACTGTGTTCAGTGGATGAGAATAGGTACTGCCCTTTGATTACCCAGGTGACCATCTCACAACCTCATTAGTGATGATGTACACAACTGGGTTGTGACATAAGTGGAAATCTGGCTAGGACACATATTTTCTATTAAATTTCTTGGATATTCAGGTCCGTAAATGTAGTTAATACTGTTTATTATATACACAGCATTTACTTAAATATTTGTATCTATAAAAATAACGTATGAACACAAAATATATTAAAATATCTTTCTAGTAAACACATACAACATTTGACTGAATATTGTTTTATAATAAACCTTTTAAATTCATTTTTTGTTATAAAAACAGCAAGTTATACTTTTTCATTTTAATCTAGATTTCCTTTTTATTTTTCCTTTTTATATAGATGATGGCAAATTGTTTGTAGGGTCAGGAGTTGGTGAACAGTTTGGACCCAGATGTCACAAAGGTATGAATATTTATTGAAATTAACTGAAATATGTATTTATTACTTTTATAAAGAACGTAAAATATATATTTACAAAGATTTTTTTCTTTTCTAATCAGCACAAATTATACAGACCAAATTTGTTTTTCAATTTTTTTTATTAAAATAGCTGCATTCTATATATAAAGCTCGGTTGTACACACTTTTAAATTTATTTTTTAACTGTAGGTGACCGGATGGGATGTGGTATATTATTTCCACGAGATTATAGAGCTGATGTAGACAGTGGTGGTTCTGCTCCCAGTTCTCCAGAGGAAATGGATGATTTGATTGATGTTGAAGATTATGTGGACACTGATTCTGATGATGGGGAAATTTGGGATAAGCAAACATCAGAAACAAACATTCAGGTAAGTTGACAAGCACTTTTTTTTTTCCTAAATACCACTTTACAAAGTAAGTCTTGATTGTCTTCTATCATTGTCAGTTTGCTGGAAAAACAGATTAAAGCCATACATTAAGTTGAGGATATAAAATTTGATCTTATCTCTCGAGTAAAACTTTTTTATCATTTTCACGTAAATAGGATTTTTTTTCCCTTTTTAGCTAGTTTTCATGTGCAATATTACATTTTTTAAGAAATATCTATCAAGATAAATTATGAGTAACAAGCTAGGAATTATCTGTGAATATACAGAATTCACTCTAAAAATTTATAAATTGTTCTGCTTATATAGCAATTGTCAAATTTCTGGTTCCATAAAAATATATAATGCTTTTGATAATTATGCATTTGGTGTGTGCAAGAAATACTTTTTTGAAAGCTGTATTTGAAATGTTTGCATACAATTATCATGGATACAACTTATAAAAAATATCAGCTTTTATTTACAAGCTGATCACCATTGACATCAATTGTTTCAAAATGATTAGCATGAAAATATAACTGCAACTAAAATGAATTGTCAAAACTTCTACAATAAATTTGAAAATTATGCAGAGAATTATCACAAGGAATAAAAATGACTGAAAATTACATTTACAAGCAGGCAGACAGAATGAAACATCTTGCATACATTTTTTTCAAAAATTCACATAGAAAACTTTTTGAAATTATTTTAAAACTTTTCAAATTTTAGTTGATACCCAGCATTCCCCAAGAACTCAGTTTGGTGATAATTTAATAGAAAAATAATTATTTAAAATGCTTTATGGTATTTGTGTTTGAATTATAATTTCTACCGAGAAAATCCTTATTTTATTTGTAAAAGATGAAAAGAAATAAACAATTCAAAGAAACTTTTTCCTTGACTTGAAAAGTCAGCTGAAAGTTTCATGAAAATATCATCAATTGTTTTGTGACAAACAATCTTCACCACTTTTGGTCAATTTGTGGGTTAGTTTTCACATATTTTCCATACACATATACTTTGGATTTAAATGACCATGTGATCCTTTTTGTTTTTTTGTTAGAATTTAAAAAGACTGACATATATATGTATTTTGTGTATTTACTTTGATTAGAGATTGAGTGGCCTTTGATTTTTAAAATATAATAAAATATTATTGAGACTGGAATTATTCAATAAGCCAAGATTTTTCTCTTTAGTCAATTTTTTTTTTTTTTTGCTTGAAGAAACTTTGTCACTCAGCTTTAAGTCCACTCAGGATTTTTGCCAATTGCTCAATTACTGAGAAAGTTAAGCAGAGAAGAAAGAAGAGAAGACAAGTAGAAATTATAAGAACAAAGGCCATTACTTAATTTAAACTACAAAAAATTTATTTGACTTTAGTAAAACTCTAAATGTGATTAATATTGATTTATTTTTATTATTTATATAATAATAAAAATAATTCAAAATTCAAATACACCAGGGGGTTCCCAACCATTTTTGGGTCATCACCCACTTTTGCATGGAAAAATTTTCCACTGCTCACCTGTATAGTAAATGTTCAAACGCATACTAAAAAGTTTGTTACTGGTTCGTAAACTGACTTTATTATATAGTAAAAAAAAAAAAAAAAAAAAAAGAGAGGTAACAAATAGCACTGACATGCATCAACTGCTGCTACTACTACTGTAATATCTGAGGATGCCTGTCTACTAGGGTCGCTAACCAATGCCTGTTGCTAAGGCACATTTGTGTTTTTTCAACACCCACAGAGCCCACCTGGGGTTTATACTGCAACTATGCTGAGCAGACCTTAGTTACAATTTCTGGTGTGATCAACAGTCTGAAAAGGCCAGCACACTCAAACCCACAGTCACCATGACTTATGACTTTGTGCTAGCACAACCATCACTGGCTCCCAAATAGTTCCATCTACACAATTTCAAACCATGGTATGGTTTTCAGGTATATTCCAATGGTGCAACACACTGGGCTTGCCTCTCCCAGAGCAATAACATCAAGAAGTTATCTTCCTGACAAATCAACTATGGTGAGATTAAAAACCACGTCTCATGGTCAGGAAGTGAATGTTCTAACCACTCAGCCACTTGCTATTAACTACTTCATTAAAGAACAAACAAAAGCAAACTTGAACATTGAAAACACATATATATTCCGATTTCTTTTTGAATTTGTAGGTCTGATGAATTGGATTGTTATTTCTGATTCCAATGTAATAAATTATAACCATGGAATATTAGTGTTTGAGCCTTTTATATTATATTCTTACTCTGTCCTGGACATTGAATTCTACCTGGATTCTATCCTCTTGGGAATTTGCGTGTGTGTGTGTATATATATATATATCTCGCACATGTAATACCAAATTGTAATTGGTAGAGATTATTCCAAAGAGGACTTTCTTTTAGTTCATATGCGAGCTCAATATATGATACAGAGCAAGTTATAATAATAATTAAGAAAAACCCTTAAAAATCTATATTCAGTAATAAATTTATTTCGATGAATGTAAGCATATTCATCTCATCAGACCGACTACATTTTATGAAATGGAATCAAGATATCTCAGACAGATATACAAAAAATAAAAAAGTTTTCTTTTTTATATATTAGTCTCCTTTTTCCTTATGTTGTTCATTGATAAATATTTGTTTTTCTGTTCTGCCCATGTTGAACTTTATCTATTCAACCATTTTTATCTATATATCTTTGCTTGTATAAGTTAAATTTTAATAGGATGTTAAAATTCGTTTAATAACACTTTCAAAATTGAATATTTCTTAGTGGGTGTATAATATGTCTTTATCAATGTATCAGTGTGTATGTGCCTGTCTTTGTCAGTGTGTGTATGATCGTTTGTGTGTGCCTTTCATTGTGTATGTTGTCCTTTTTTTTCTTTTCTTTTTTTTTTTTTTTTTTAAGGGTTGTGAACATATTTCCTGTCTCTGTCATCATTTTTTTGCGTGTTTATATATCCAAATATGTCTGCGTGTTTGTGTATTATAATCTGATTGTGTTATGTATTGTCTTTTGCAAGATTTCATCTTCCCCTGCCAATATCACCACTTCAAATGTATCTAAGTTGTAACGGAGTTCAGAGCAGCATTGGATCTTAACGTTTATTCCAACTTAATTTCAATAAAAACAAAATAATTAGAAAAATATATGTATTTTTTCCTCAGTTTCTTCTTTAAATAATTTTATAATTAATATAGTTTAAATTTAAAATTCAAAATTGGTCATTTTTAATTTTATAGTATAATTTAATATTTATTAGTAAGAATGAATTCTATTTTAGTCTAACCCTAATATTAAAGCATTAAATAATTATTATAACCAAAGTTCATTGTCAAGTTTTTTTCATTCTGGTCATTCCAGCTTATGCAACTGCATTTCCCCAAGCAAGGGGTGTTTGATTGATTTGAACCTTTTAAAACCCTTTTATTCTATATTCAACCCCATCACTTGATAAGACACCAAAAGTGTTGAAACAAAATGGCTATTTTTGTAGTGATTTTATAACATATTTGTTATTATTTTCGAATAAATATTTATATTTGCTCTACTCTGTATTGAGCACTCTTTTAAGAATAGTATTTGTTGGTTATTGGAATTTATTCCATATACACCAAATCTATACATTGTTAAATATGTATATATATATATATATATATATATATATACATACACACACACACACACACATATACCAAGGTTATGCACACATTTACGAGCTGAGGTACCCGGTGTACACAGCTGCAATTGTATAACTGCACACACAGTCTAGAAATGTCTGCTTGCATCCCACTTGAATGTCCCATCCGTTTGGTATACTAAGTTACTCCCATCTCATTTTTTTTTTTTTTTTAATGGTATGTCCTTCACAAGTGTTTGATGGTTCTTAATAAAGGAATTCCATCGATAAAACCTTCTTGTGTAGCACTGTTCATAAATTTGATAATCAAACAGTTATATACTGTACCGATGAACAGTAATGGGTATGTCCCAATCCTCATAAATACGCTGGACACTATTGTAAGGGCAGGTAATATGCTAAGAAGTCCACCACTAGCAGTGGTTTACCTACTTCACGCCGCTGGTGAGTATTGCATTTTGTTGATGTTATAAAGATTACCATTTCATTTCCAACCTCCATTTTGGTTATTCCTCATTCAGTAACTCTTCCTAGGTTACAACATTTTGGTGACAAAGATTTGACCAAACTCAAACATTCACCAGTCCAATGTTTGGCAAACAAAGATTTTGACAGAACAGAACTCACATAAACGTTCACAAATATGGTATTCTACGAACGAAGATATTGGTAAAACTCACATAAAAATTTACCAAGGCAACATTGGCAAAGGAAGATCAAGAAATTACTAAAGCTACAAAGCATCTTTAGCTACAAGGATTTTCTAAGGTTTATGTGGATATTAACCAAGTTGTTTGAAATACAACATTCAGAAAAATAAGGGACATTATTCCAACTACAAAGAACTAGAAACGTATTTTTCAATTTACAGAAATCATGTATTGTTGAGAGGGTTTCTCGGTGTTACATTGGAAGTTGATTAGTAGGAAGATTTAAAGTGTTTTTAAGAGACAGTTGTGTGTTTTTTTTTTTTTTTTTTTAAAAAAAAATACTTTTGTGAAAAGTTAGTTCACATAACAGTACAAAATGGAGGATTTTAAAACAGCTTTAGTGGAAATAAAACAAGATGAACAATGGAGACATTACAAACAAAGACTTGAAAAATTCAAAGAATTGTTTGTAGAACAACAACAGAAAATGTCAATGAGCAACAAGAACGAAGATTCAGGTGTTTTTTTTTTTTGATACTATCATAAATGCGATTGAATTCAATTATATGCCAGAAGAAGAGGTACTATTTTCATTGTATTTCCGTAGATATGAAGACCTTTACAAAATGGACTGTGCAAATTGGTCTGGCCACAAAAAGTCAGTCTAGTGCTAAGGAAACTAGGTGTCTGTCGAAACTCACAAAGTTCGTAAATTACATGTTACCAAGAAAAACTAGTGACCTAATGTTTAAAGAAACAGTTACTTTGCTTTCTGAAGTGTCCAACCCAAAGACGTTATTCCATAAAAGTTGCATGAACTTAGTAAAAAAAGGAAGATGAAGATTTTACAACATTCACTAGCATTGTGAAAGATCAGTGTGAAGGGTTCAAACTGGCAGAATTAAGCCCTGACAATTTTAAATGCCTGATATTTGTTCAAGATTTAGTGTCAACAAAAGACACTGAAATCAGGAGAAGGGTTTTAAATAAACTTGATAATGAACCCAATCTGACTTTACAAAATGTAGCAGAAGATTGTCAGAGATTTATAATTGTTTGACAAGATGCCAAAAATATCGAAGTAAGCAGTATGTTGCACATTAAAAAAAAATGCATCAAGAAAAAAAAATTTTACTCCTAACTCGGGTTATGCACGGGAGAACTACATTTTTATAATGACTGTCCATTCAAAAAATAAAGAATGTTTTCATTGCAAAAAAAAAAAAAAGGACATAGGAAAACTCACTGTAAGGTAAAAGTAAAAAAAAAATCAGTGAATAATTATGTTAAAGCTACTAATGTGGATGAATCTACTGGTTGGAATATAAGGAAATTTGTGCAGGTAAAATCTTTAACAAAAAATATTAAATTACAATTAGATAATGGATCCGACTTAAGTATAATAAATGTATATACATGGAAAAAATTGGAAAAACAACATTAATGATTGCCAAAAAAATCACTTGTAGTGTTACAGTACAGAAAATAAAGTTCAAAGTGGAATTTATAACAAATGTGATGTTGAACGAGAAAACCTTGAAATTAAGACTGTAATGAAAAAATACAAATAACCTTTTTTTTTAACAAACTGGAATTATGCAAATTATTTACAATAAACACACATCAAGAAATGTATAAAAACAAATCGTTTTGGCTTTTGGAAAAAAAATTGGCCCTAGCTGTTTTTCAGCAAGTAATGGATAAAATGTTTAGTGGACTTTGCAGTCGTTTATCTAGACGATATTTTGCTGAAAAGTGGAAACTCAGAAGAACACAAGAAAAATGTTTTTGAGGTTTTCAGAAGGAAATTCACGCTGAAGGACAAAAAATATGAATTTTTTATGAATAAAATCAAATATACAAATTGTAAACATAGAAAGGAATTAATCTTATAATTTTGCTAAAGAATTTTCTAACCTTCGAATAATTCTTATAAACATTGCATTGTGGTCACTGTCACTCTAGCCTAGTTGTACTTGTATTATAACTTGCTATGTTACCGTTTAAATTCTCTGATTCAATGGAATTTCATTGGTTGAATTTATTGCTTCTTTGTTTCTCTCACCTTCCTCCTCTTTTTTATCTTAAACTGAAATGCATTGATTTATATTGTGTAAACATCTTACCTCTTATATCCCCAACTTTCTTCTCTTTACAAATAGGAGAATGTTGAATACTCATCTCAACCTTTATTTCTTTTTCTTGGTCTTTTCTTCCTCTCCTCTTCTCTATTTCGCTTTTTAATTAATCACTTAGCTTGCTTTTTTTCTCCATATATAAATCCTTTTTTACCTTTTATGGAAAATTTTTCCAAAGATAGAAGTTGGAGTTGCACTTCATTAACTGTATTTCAAAATAAAATATTTGAGTATCATCATGGTTTCCCACCTGAAGAAACGTTAATTTTTAACTTGGAAATAAGATGTAGTTTTGTAGTGGGTATGTACATATTCTAATAGAACAGTGCATAATAAATAAATATTTATTGCTCTATTTTGGTATTGAGCCCTGTTTTAAATGAATGTTTTGAAACGTTGAAATTTTACTCTTCGCTCTTTTACATTGGTACATATATGGGTATTTTTATATTTTATTTGTTTATAATATATATTTTTCTTAAGTATATTATATTTTTATTATCATTAGTATTATGAGATGATGATTATATGATGATGCTATTTAAACAGACACCATTTTAACCCATTCCTCAGTGATCTTTATTTGAAACATTGTTGTAACTCTATTTTAAATTTAACCTTCCTATCTTTTACCTTCCCTTTACTCATTATATTAACTTTTTTTTGTTCTTTTTTTCATAATGCAAACCCCCAAAGAAAAAAAAATTTTCAGGTCAATTTATTTTTGCTATTGTTTTATCTTGTATTTATTATTTTTCTATTGTGTCTGTCTGGGATATCATGATTCCATTTCATAAAATGTAGTCAATCTGATGAGATGAATATGCTTATATTCATCAAAATAAATTTATTGAGTATGGATATATATATATATATATATATATATATATATATATATATATATATAAGTATATATGATAATGAATAGAAAATACAATTCCAACATTCATAATAAGGGGTTTTATCAAAAATCTGATAATTTCCAATTTTTCATGTAAACACAGAAAACAGGGTTCATATCTACATGTTCTAGCTATTTTTAAAATTTTCTATTTCACCTTAGAAGTTTTATTAGCGTCTTTTTTAAACTCCAAACTATTTAGAAAGTGATGTTTTATTTCTGTAATTTGTGAAGGGCAAGATATGTTACTACAACCTGATCTTTAAAGAATTCTCAGTACTACCTATATAGAATTTTTTTAACATTCAACTATTGCAGAAATAGGACTTAGATAAACAAGAGAGTTAGTTGTTTGGTACTGGGCATTGCTCAGAATTCCTACAATTAAATCGGTTAATATTATCAATAGTATTTATCTTGAACATGCATTATAATCCAAATTTTAAATTGATTTAAAATTTTATTATTGCATAACTTTATAATCTTCTCAAGATTATCGGTTCAGTTATAACTTAGTTTTAACGTGTTTCTGTTAAATATTTTACTAAGGATTACTTTTAGGGGAATGTTTATTAATCAAATGGTGGAACTTCTGGCCCAACTTAATACTGAACAATTGGTTAAATGGGGTGTGTACCAAATGATCTTCCTATTTCTTTTTTTAGACCATTATCATCATATTTTCTATACTTGATTTCAGTGTACTTGTAACCACTATTCTTTAAAATGGTATTATAAACACCACTATATTTATCAAACACATCTTTGTCCGATGAATGGTTGCTAATCCTACATTCTATAAATGAAGGTATATGTTTGATTACAGATGGAGGGTGGTTAAAATTGGTTGAATATATATTGGGTTAGCATTATTTTTCATATAAGGTTGGAATACATCATTAACATGCATTGAAACATGATAGCAATTGTGTGGTGATTTTTAACATGTTTTGTTTTAATATATATCTCTATCTATAAAAGGCAGGGTGTGTGTGTGTGTGTGTGTGTGTGACGAATGCACGGCCGCAATTTTCGACGGATTTGCACCAAAATTTACATGCACAAGTTAGCAGGAAGGCCAAGACTGACTTTGCATTTCCAGACTCCCATTGATAATGGAAAATATCAATTTTTTTCATGCTTCTACAGCAATTTTCATGTAGTTTGCAGCCAATTTGTACTGGCCAGAGTGAGAACCTATAGCTGGCTGCCACGAATAGGCAGGAAGATTCTATTGGCCAGCATAGGAGCCAACAGCTGACTGACACAAATGTTAACAAGCATGCTAGCATGCAAAAAAAATCGATAGCTGCATTCGTCACAAGTGGCAAAAATTTAAATCTGCATGGCACTTTATTCCAATTGGCTCATTCGCTTACTTAAACTCAACGTTGATTCTGATTCCGCAGAACTGGGTTGGGTGTGAAAAAGTATTTGTTGTTAACATTCTTTTTTCATTCGGTTCTTCCAGTTACAAGTCCTTTTTTAAAGCTGATCGTTTTGTGTTCATTTTGTTTAGTTTTTTTTTTTTTTACATTTAATGTTTAGTATAGAGCTTAGAAAAAATTCACAGTGTGAGATAGGCAAGAAGTAAGGCATGTAGCAACATCAGCACGGCAAAGGACACTCTTTTAAAGGCAAGGAAGGGCAAAAATATTTTAAGTCAAGTGATAACGATTACTGTATGAGTCATACGATTTTTGAATCAAGCACAGGCAACGCTGCTAGTGTGTGTGTATGTATATGTGTGTGTGTGTGTGTATATATATATATATATATAATATATATATATATATATATATATATATATATATATATTATTTATTAAATATCTTGTAAGCTCTTTAAAAGCTAGAAAAAAATATCCAGACACTGACAAGTGGTTGCTGCATTTTCTTATGGTTATAGGTTGTTATGGTTGGAAAAGATACTATATTTATGTATGTCAGTAGAGCTAAATAAGTAGTAGAAAAATTCTGCTGATTCAGAATATATACAGTTTCATGTGTCTCTTGCCATTTTTATATTATAACAGCATTTTATTTATATATGCATCTATCATATTGAGTAGTTTACTTTTATAAATGACTTAACATAGAAAAGTGTTTCTATTTTGGTTGGGGGTCAAAATCAAATAGCTTTTACATTTCTCAAAATCTTTTTCTTTTTGCAGGTATTTTTTACAAGAAATGGACGAACAATTGGCAGTCGAGAAATGAAAATTCCTCAAGGAGGGCTCTATCCAACCATTGGCATGTTGAGCAGTGATGAAAAGGTCAGAGTAGATTTGCGGCCTCTTACTGGCTAGACAGAAAGCAAATTTGTCATTGTTTAACATGCCAAGTTTGGACAGGACCCCATTTGTGAAAACATTGAGACTTTTAACTCTTTCAATGCTACTCTTTCATTTTCCATTGTACCAATTCCTTTTCTACACTGCCACTGAAAAGTATCCATAATTATCAGGCTCCTTGTACCATTGATTTTTACCGTCCTATTCCTTTGCATGATCAGTGGAAGAAGGCTCAAATATTGCTAGCTTCAAGCTAACACAGTAACTATCTAAATTTATCTGAATTGTTAAAAATTCACAGAAAATCCAACAACAAAATTTGATCTTTGTTGGTTTATGTTTTATTGAACTGTCAGAAGGTTTGTGCCAACAAAATTTCTTTTCCCATTCAAAAAGAGAATGAAAATGTAGCTTCTGAAATTAAAATCAGAAGGAATTAAAGTATTATGTGAAATATTTTATACCTCCCCTCCATATATATATATATATATATATAAGTTATATTGATTATAACTAAAGACTTGAACAAAATTTTTCTTGTCCCAAAATCTGTTGAATTTTACTTGCTTGTATATATCTTTCTCCCACAATAGATTTTTTTTAATTATTAGTATTTCTTGTTATCAACTATTACTTGCATATCTGCTGCTTTTTTATTGTTTATTCATGTTTGTTAACTTTTTATTATTTAAATTAACAAATTTTTAAACATTTTATCTGTTGAAATTTTTGTTGCATGTTTGCAAATGCTTTTTGTTTTTTTGTTGTTTGTTTTTTTTTTTTTGTTTTTTTTTAGTTTTTTTTAGTTTCAATTATTACAGTAAAATATCCAGCTCTGCTTTAATTTTTCATCTAATAAAGTTCAAAATAATTACTTTGTAATCAAGTCATGGCATATGGTTGTTCACATTTTTTATTCATTTAAAATATTTTAGAATAATCTTGGCTACATAAATTACAAATCCTTCAAAGAAAATGTTTTACTTTTTTCTTTTTTTTAAACTTTAATAAAACCATATTAACTAATCATAAATTTAGGTAAAGTTGCACTTTGAAAATATTGTCAGCATTTTATCAGTTATCATTTCCATGAAAATTGTTGAATGCTTAATGAAATCTGATAATTATAACATTCATATATTTCCTCAGAACTTGAATTACATATATTTTAACACAAAACAATAATTGATTATCACTTTCTTGTAACATATAGCAAATCTGAAATTTCCAAAATAAATATTTTACTCGTGTTTAATTGCATGAATATGATCTTAAAAAGTATTGGTTAATTAATTCATAAAAAAAAATTCATTTTATGTTAAAATGAATTCACAACATTTGGCTCAACCTTGTGACCACTTAACAGCAATACAATTAGGAATAACCAAAAAATATCATGAACCACTTTTTTTATCAAGTTTTCATTCTTTGAATTTTGTTTTATCAATTAAATGTTATAAAATAATCTTTAGCTATTTGCTAATCATTTTGAATTAGTTTTCATGAATTTATTGCTATGAAATTCTTTTTTAATTTTTTTAATATTGTATTTCAGTTACATCAATAATAATTGCAATAAAATTAATTTAATTTATGGATGCTATGAAATGCTTAGATTTTGAAATTGATAAACAAAATTATTTTACTTTTCAAGGTACATAGTTTTAAGTTTTCAAATATTGTTGCTACTTGGTCTTAACTTTAAAACTTTGTTTTATTTATTTGTAATAAACTTGTTTATTTACATTTTATATCTTGTATTTTTAAAATATGGTTGAAAATTTGAGTCAGACTTGTATATTTATAATAAAATTCTTTCACACATTGATGAATGTTCTTTGTATGATTTGTATATGAGAATGCTAGCTTGATACAATGACTTTTTCTTTTAAGAATATCTGAATTGCTTCATATTCAACAGAAAAATAAAATTCATTCATTATTTATGGCTCCCCTACATGATTGGATCAGGAGAACAACATAGAAGTGGACAGTAAATGATTTGTATCTGCATTAAAACTCATCTCCATCCTTCTAACAATTGACAGGCTTGTAATATAATTCTGATTTTAGTTTTAAAAAAAACAAGTTGCTGGTGTTGGATTTTACAAGTAAGTGAATCTATACCTGGTGCTGGTTGTGTAGTAAGGAATAGCAGTGTTTTGCATGCAACTAGCAGTGGTGATAACCAAAAATCAATAGGTAGGAGTCGGCAACCACCCTAGATGAAACAGTGTTTGTTTTCATTTGTCAGATGATAACAAAAAGGACTTTTGCTGAGATGCCTTGCAGGATCCCGAAGTGAAAAAACTTGTAGGATGATTTAAATTTGATAGAGGATTGTTTTGTGAGTTGGCAACTGTCAGTGTGTGGAAGAGCCAGTTGTAATCATTCAATTTCAACACAGGTTGGAATGGAAATTAAAAAGTTGATGGGAAAAGCTTAGATAGCCAAGCAAGGTAATTTGGATTTTACTAGCATGCCAAAAAAATGCTCTAGTAAGCTATTGGAGAAGCTAAAAGTATTTAATTACAATAAATTGAATTAGCACCTGGAATTGTCTGAGTTTAAACTCTTGACTCAAGAATTGAGCAAAACAAGTTGTTATGGTGCAGAATATTTCATCATTTTAAAAATAACCTTGTCATCAGTGATGATAGAAATCATCACCCTCCTAACCTCATCATTACAAAAACGGCCCTTCCACCACAAGAGAGTAGATTAGTGTAGACTAGAGTACCTATAGTAGCAGTACAGAAATTATGCCAGCACTCCATGAAGATCAAAAATAGATAATTTCAAACACCATCCTCACAAAGGAAATTCCCGGAGGCAAACAAAGTAATTCACAATACAAAAAGAAAATACAAATTCTTGCTATTCATGTCAACATATGTCTCAATTTTTTTATTGTTGTCATTGTACATTTATGCATTTTAATGTCTGTCATTAACATCAACCCCCATTACAGTCAACACATAACAGGGAAAATAATACATCAACACCTAATTTACGTACTCTGTTACAGAGCACTCACCCCATCACATTTTATTTAATATCCACTATTCTGCTTTGTCTATTGGTGTCAAGAATTCAATTGACCCTGTCTGTAACAAAAAACTTTCACAGACCCTGTTACTGCACCCATCCAACTTGAAATGCATATGAATCGAAAAGAGGGTCTACATCACATATTGTCTACATCTTGTGTAGAACTGTTGGGTCTAGAGCATCGAAATTTGAATAACAAAGATCAAGTAACTGAACATTGCTAGCTGAATCCCAATTTTAAATGATACCTGTTTCCTTGATAGATATTTCATATTGTAGGTAAGTTTAATTTTTTTTCTTTATATTTTCTTTATTGATGCATTTTAAATTTCTATAAAGTACTTATTGTATTTTGTTCAAACTGTCAGCTCAAATGATTTTCACCTTGGTTGTGATTTTTATGCATTTTCTTGAAAAAAAATGAAACTGAATTCATATAAGAAAAAAAAAAATTACCTGCAAAAATTTTTAGTTCTTAACACACATATTTGTTAGTAAAAAAAAAAAAATTAGAATACTTTTATTTTTTTCAAAAAGTATCCGGTTTTCTTTTTAATGGTCATTTATTTGACAATATTAATGGTCATTTGTGGTTGGCAATATTTTACTATAATTTTTATAATGTTTGGGAATTTTGAAAAAGAAATGAAACTGGATAAATTTTATAAAAATTAAAAATAAACAATATATATGTTTTAGCTTAACTTTGCACACACACGTCTGTAAAAAAAAAAAAAAAAAAAAATGTAATCGTTTTTTTTTTTCTCTTAATGATCATTTACTAACTCCTATTGTATTAGGTACTATGATGATGGTTACATAAAAATAATTTTCTTAAAAAAATAGAAACATAGATTTTTAACTTTTGTAAATACACTTTTTTTTTCTTTTTTTTTGTTAAATGCATTTTTTTTCTTAAACAGATAAGAAAATTGGAATACAACATTTTTTAAAACAGGTCTCTGTTCATTTCACACCACTAGGGTTTTAATAAAATTTGTATTTAAACTTCTTCTTAAACTCGATATTCTGACAGGTAGTTTTCTTGCAAATGGCAAAGGCAAGCCCAAAGAAAACTCTAAATTCCTTGGGATGAAAGGAATAGACCTTACAGTGATGTAACTTTTAATGAAACTCGGCATTGCAGGAGGTGGAGTCATGGCAGTAACACCAATAATACAAATGGAGTATTTGCATTGGTTCTGGTCCTGCTGGCAACTTCTGCAGCCTTCATTGTTTTAAGGCCCATAGGCAAATGAGGAAAGCCCTTAGATAGGTAAACACTCAAAGGTTTAAGGGACAAAAAAAAAAAAAATTATTTCACAAAATCTGTTTAAGAAATATTCTGTCAGTCCCTTTTTTTTCCTGTTTCTTTTGTAATAGAAGAATTGTACATTTTTTTTCTTACAGGTTTTTGTTTGGTTCTGCAAACTCTTTCTTGATACCAAAAAGGAATAGCCAAGATTTATGAAACTAGTTCAGCAAATGTTAACATGTTAGTGGCTTGAAAGCGCTGAATGATTGAGATATCTGAAGGTCCTCTTTGTGTCAAGATCAACACCAGTGGAAGTAAAGCTTGGCTGGAAGTTGCTCTCTGCAACTTCTTGGTGACATGAAAGAAATTGGTCAGTTAATCTGAATATTCAAACAACCTTGGCAATTGGAATGAAGCAGCTCAGATGATTATCTTCAGTTGTGAGCAAAATGCTATGACTTCAACTTTTACATTCATCAATTCATTGATTTTACATCCCTGTAAGTTTTTCAGCCATTCCAATAAATACATTTTTATTAATTTCAGTTTTTTTTGTTTTTTGTTTGAAAATGAGTTTAAAACAATTAGCATTTGTTTGAAAGATTGACGAACGATTCCTTTCAGGAAACAAATTTTTAAATGTCAGTCATTGCTGTATTTTTTTTTTTTTTTTTTTTGTCAAAAATTGCATAATTTCACAAATTTTCAAAAATTAGATGCATCTATCACAAAAGGTAATGATTTTAGAGCAAATAATTATTTTGTCACATTCCTCATCCAAAAATTGGTAAAGTTTCAGGCATGTACCTCCAATGAATACATTTTTATGGCAAGTTCAGGATGGCATACTTTTGACCTGTTTTTGCCATATTGAACTTATGGATGTTTTCACATGATGTAAATATGAAGTTTTTTACTGATGTATTACTGAAAAAAATTAGCTTAATCTCGGTTGCATTATGAGTCATAACATGTAGTTATAAAGCATTAACTGTTGAAATTAAACTTACATGAGCAATCAAATTTGCTCTTCTGTGTCACTTCATTTTTTGAGAACAATTTTCCCAAATATTTAAGCTGGTCTGATTTAATAATTATTGATTCCATTAGTATTATCTTTTACTTCAAAACTACCTTTATGAAATTATATTTATAATTCTTCACTTGCAGGAAGCCTGCATGTTCACTGTTAAAATTTGGCTTCTGTCCCAAAGCTAAGAAATTTTGAATGGTTATAAGTTGGTTGTTAATTGATCTACCAAGATACATTTGGTGCCTTTTTTTTTTTTTTTTTTTTTTCAACCTCTCTGTCTATATTAAGTTTTTAAAATGAAAAGAAAATTTTAGTTTGGGATAACTATTACTATGTATATAATTAACACCTGAAAGAAACATATTCTTCATAAATACAGGGATCAAGATGGAGTAGTCATTACAAAATGCAGAAAAATATTTGATATCATCACCAACCCCCCACCCTTCTCACCTACTCCACCAACCCTTGCAAAATACTTCCCTTGACTAATTTCATTAGAAATTTTCAGAGTAATGATCAAGTGAAATAGTTATAGACCATGTTTTGGAGACCAACTTTCTGTAGGCCTGAGACTAAAGTTCCCTGCTTGAATTGTTGAATCAACAACCAGTAAATTAGTCTGTAGCTTTGCTTTTGTAGTTGTTGCTAAAATATGATGTGAATAAGACTGTAAATTAGTTGTAGTTAAGCACCAATGAATTAGGAAGGATTAATCTGACAAATGTAAACCTTAATGAATAAATTCTATGTTATTGTTGCTACAAACAAGAGTTGTCACTACCTTCTTTACTTTTCTTGTAGCTTGCTCCTTTTGCACTTGAGGACATTTCAACCAACTTTGCATAAGACGTCCTCAAACCCAAAACTTAAACGTGTGTTAGAAGATCAGCTGGTGGAATAAGACGCCCAGGACAGGAAGTCTAGAGAAGAGGATTGCACTATAGGGGAATCAGTCCAAACTCAAAAGTTTTTAATTTATATACTATCTTACATTAACACTTCTCTCTATTTAACTAACAAGAATCCTAACATAATAAAGAGAAAAAGTGATACAATCATAGAAAACAATTTTTGGTAATCAAATTTATTTCATTTTGGAGAGCTTGATGTTTTAATGTCTAATATTTGGTATACACAAACTCAACCAAAATTGTGGAATCTGATTAATCATGTTAACATTCAGGTAAAACATAAACAATCATGAAACCTAAACTGATCCACAATGCACAGAGATAGGTTTCCTTTTTTTTTTTTCTTTTACAAAAAGAAAAAAAAAAATAGCCATGCCAAATAGAATGGAAAATTTTCAACTCAATAGTTGAAAATTATCCATTCTATTTTTTATTAGTTACGTCTGATAAAAGTATTTCACCTCTTTGTTACTATTTTGTCATTTAATCTAATTGTTTCTCATTAGTCATAAGTTAACTGAAAAATTATGTGTAAATCATTGAAAATGTTTCAATTTAACAAATCTCTATCTATAAAAGGCAGGATGTGTGCGTGGCCGCAATTTTTGACAGGTTGCACCAAAATTTACATGCACATGCTCCAAGTTAGCAGGAAGGCCAAGACCGACTTTGTTTCCACTATCGATGGGAGTTGGGAAATGCAATCAATTTTTTTCATGCTTCTACAACAGTTTTCATGTAGTTTGTGGCCATTTTGTACTGGCCAGAGTGAGAGCCAATAGCTGGCTGCCACAAATGTTAACTAGCATGCAAAAAAAAAAAAAAAATCGATAGCTGCATTCGTCACAAGTGGGGAAAAATTTAAATCTGCATGGCACTTTACTCCAATTGGCTCATTCGCTTGCTTAAACTCAACGTTGATTCTGATTCCACAGAACTGGGTTAGGTGTGAAAAAATATTTAACATTCTTTTTTCATCCGGTTTTTCCAGTTACGAGTCCTTTTTTTAAAGCTGATCGTTTTGTGTTCATTTTGTTTAGTTCTTTTTTCGTAACACATTTGATGTTTAATATAGAGCTTAGAAAAAATTCGCAGTGTGAGATAGGCAAGAAGTAAGGCATGTAAGCAACATCAGCATGGCAAAGGGCACTCCTTTAAAGGCAAGGAAGGGCAAAAATATTTTAAGTCAAGTGATAGCGATTACTGTATGAGTCGTACGATTTTTGAATCAATGCCGGGCCATGCTGCTAGTATTGAAATAAAATATTAAAAGCAACACAACTGGAAAATTAATTGGAAATTTACTGTATTTTTAAATTTAGTTTTATATCTATGAAACAGAAAATATATTTGAACAACAATGGTTGTAAGAAATGTTTATTTTCACATTTTATACAAACATTTTATACATTTTCTTCTTTTAGTAAAGATATTTACAATTTAGAGTTATGGCAAACAAAAAGGATATTTTTATAAAAGTTTGTTTTCATATTATTTGCACTTTCAGGAGTTTTTTTTTTTTTTTAATCCTTTCCCATATTGTTTTTGCCATATATTCTAAGATGAAAAGGAACTTATTCATAACCACTGGCATCAAAGAACTTCATTTGATTATGGAAAAAAAAACACTGCCATCTATTTAGAAAAATGTTATGGACTAAATACTAAAATTAAATTAACCTAATGTAATAGCAATTGTAGAATCTATTTGTTTCTGAGAATTATATATCACAGCCAACTGGTAAATGTTCTGATCACATATTCTGTTATAAAATAAAATCATTTATGAGAATTAGATTTTCATACAAAATGTAAATACAGAAAATCTTTTATGATTTGATAGTTGTATTATTGAATGTATTTTTGGTGATAAATTTAGCAATGAAACATAAAGAAAGCCACATTGAAAGGACTGAATTGTCCAGCAGTTAGGATAAAGGGCACTTCAAAGCCAGCTGTGATATATTTCTCTCCTGTTATTTAAACTGTTCAACATGCATGTAATAGCACATTTATTTAGCATTAGTAAGTGAAATACATCATAAAAATACAAATCCAATACCAAATTGTAGACCTGGGTTCACACTGAAAATAGAAAAATTACAGGAAAATAATACAATATGTACAACAAATAAAAATTTAAGAAGAAAAAAGTATCAATAAGTTATGATGCTGACTAGGTTAAAATAGCATCTAGGAACAACTTTTTGTTATTTTTTCTTCCTATTCAGAGGTGTCCAAACTTTTTTCAAAGGGGGCCAGATTTGATGAGGTGAATATGCGTAAGGGCCAAACATTCTGCTTGGCATTCTTTGAACCATTAAATGTAAGTGAACTATCTTAAGAAAATTCTATTGCAAATTTTCATATCTTCACATGAATGACAAATAAATTTAAACAGGTCTTACCAAAATCACTCAGCCTGTCATGGTGAAAACCTTTGATGAAAATGATCCAGTGAGAGACTAATTTGTGGAGAAAATGATAGGCAATCTTGATGTACCAAAACATTTAAATGAAAGAACATGAACATTTTCTTTTACTAGGATACAATTCATCATTTCATGGTAGTTTATAGAGGCATGGACCTGGACAATAACATTTTGTTTTCATAAAAACAATATGATTATGTCTGAAGTGTTGCCCAAATTAAAAAAATGAACTCTTTTCATTTTTTTCTAGTTTTAAAGAATTAAAATAGATTGCAACATGATTGCCCAAGCAAATGTGATGATTATAAAATTTTCTCTTACCCATAAAGTCTAGAGAACTCATTACTCGTGGAGATTTTTCTACTTATAATTAATAATAATAACTATTTTGTGCATCAATATTAAAAGTAAAAGATATTTCCATACAACTAATTAGTTGCTTATCGTGCAAAAAATTTTTAACAATAGAGAGAAATAGTAAAATTTTAAATAAACTAAAAATGTGGCAAAAAACAGTGTTTTGGAAATTCTTACACAACATTTAGTAAAAGCAATAATTATAGTAAATTTAAAGCCAGAAAGTATCTAAAATTCAATAAAACATTAGATTACAGACAATATTTTCTTAAATTTTCAAGATGACTGAGTACTTAAAAATTATATATAAAAGGTGCTCATGTTAATTGTTTTTTATGATCAAAGCCTCCATAGAACAACATCAGATAAACATCAATCTGTTATCAAGCTGTCAAACATGTAAACAGCTTAAATAAACAGCAACCGCTGTGTTAAAAAAATGCATTTTTGTGATATTTTAAACTTAAAGTTAATAATATTTGTTTCAGATCAGATTAATTATACTTTGAATCAGTTAATATTCATCAAATAATGTTTCATAAAGTATATTTTATTTTTGGAAGATTTTTTAATATAGCAAAAAAAACAAAAAAACAAAAATAAATCAAACTTTCCAGTCAATTTAAATTAGTTTTTGAAATACAGCAAAGTATTTTGCTTATATTGTAAATATAATCCCCATGTAAAAACAAAAAAAATTATTCATAAAATCTAATAAAAAAAATACTTTAAGATAAATTACAAATATGCATTCTGTTTAGATTTAGGAGAAAAATTAGAGAAAATGTTTCAATTTATACTCTTCGATATCAGAGGTTGGCAGTGAATATTCGAGAAAGTAGCAACTGTTCAGTAATTCTTCAGGTCTTCGATATCAGAGGTTGGCAGTGAATATTCGGAGAAAGTAGCAGCTGTTCAGTAATTCTTCAGGTCTTCGATATCAGAGGTTGGCATATCAGAAAGTAGCAGGTTCAGTAATTCTTCAAGATATCAGGTTGGCAGTGAAGAAGAAAGTAGCAGCTGTTCAGTAATTCTTCAGGTCTTCGATATCAGAGGTTGGCAGTGAAGATTCGGAGAAGAGCAGTTCAGTAATTCTTTCAGGTCTTCGATATCATTGGATGCCAATCACCTAGAATATCAGTTGGCAGTTTCGGATTAGCAGCTGTTCAGTAATTCTTTAGGTCTTCGATATCAGAGGTTGGCAGTGAATATTCGGAAAAGTAGAATGTTCAGTAATTCTTCAACTTCGATATCAGAGGTTGGCAGTGAAGATTCGGAGAAAGTTTTCAGTAATTCTTTATCTTCGATATCAGAGGTTGGCAGTTAAGATTCGGAGAAAGTAGCAGCTGTTCAGTAATTCTTTAGGTCTTCGATATCAGAGGTTGGCAGTGAAGATTCACAGAAAGCAGCTTTGGCTTCGATTCAGTTGGCAATTTCGGAGAAAGTCAATTCTTTAGGTCTTCGATATCAGAGGTTGGCAGTGAAGATTCGGAGAAATTAGCAGCTGTTCAGTAATTCTTCAGGTCTTCGATATCAGAGGTTGGCAGTGAAGATTCGGAGAAAGTAGCAGCTGTTCAGTAATTCTTTAGGTCTTCGATATCAGAGGTTGGCAGTGAAGATTCAGAGAAAGTAGCAGCTGTTCAGTAATTCTTTTGGGTCTTCGATATCAGAGGTTGGCAGTGAAGATTCGGAAGAAAGTAATGCTGTTCAGTAATTCTTTAGGGCTCTTCGATATCAGAGGTTGGCAGTGAAGATTCAGAAAGTAATTCTTTCTTTTTAGTCTTCGATATCAGAGGTTGGCAGTGAAGATTCGGAGAAAGTAGCAGCTGTTCAGTAATTCTTTAGGTCTTCGATATCAGAGGTTGGCAGTGAATTCGGAGAAAGTAGCAGCTGTTCAGTAATTCTTTATCTTCGATATCAGAGGTTGGCAGTGAAGATTCGGAAAAGTAGCAGCTGTTCAGTAATTCTTTAGGTCTTCGATATCAGAGGTTGGCAGTGAAGATTCGAGAAAGTAGCAGCTGTTCAGTAATTCTTTAAGTTTCGATATCAGAGGTTGGCAGATATTCAGAGAAAGTTGTTCAGTAAATCTTCGATATCAGAGGTTGGCAGTGAATATTCGGAGAAAGTAGCAGCTGTTCAGTAATTCTTTAGGTCTTCGATATCAGAGGTTGGCAGTGAAGATTCAGAGAAAGTAGCAGCTGTTCAGTAATTCTTTTATCTTCGATATCAGAGGTTGGCAGTGAATTTTCGGAGAAGTAGCAGCTGTTCAGTAATTCTTTAGGTCTTCGATATCTTGGCAGTGAAGATTCTAGCAGCTGATATTCAGAGGTTTCGATATCAGAGGTTGGCAAGTGAATATTCGGAGAAAGTAGCAGCTGTTCAGTAATTCTTCATCTTCGATATCAGAGGTTGGCTTTCGATATCAGAGGTTGATATCAGAGGTTGGCAGTGAAGATTCGGAGAAAGTAGCAGCTGTTCAGTAATTCTTCAGGTCTTCGATATCAGAGGTTGGCAGTGAAGATTCGGAGAAAGTAGCAGCTGTTCAGTAATTCTTTAGGTCTTCGATATCAGAGGTTGGCAGTGAAGATTCGAGAGAAAGTAGCAGCTGTTCAGTAATTCTTTAGGTCTTCGATATCAGAGGTTGGCAGTGAAGATTCGGAGAAAGTAGCAGCTGTTCAGTAATTCTTCAGGTCTTCGATATCAGAGGTTGGCAGTGAATATTCGTCTTCGAGAAAGTAGCAGCTGTTCAGTAATTCTTTAAATATCAGAGGTTGGCAGTGAAGATTCGGAGAAAGTAGCAGCTGTTCAGTAATTCTTTAGGTCTTCGATATCAGAGGTTGGCAGTGAAGATTCGGAGAAAGTAGCAGCTGTTCAGTAATTCTTTTAAGTCTTCGATATCAGAGGTTGGCAGTTTTTTGTTCGATATTCGGTCTTCGATATCAGAGGTTGGCAGTGAAGATTCGGAGAAAGTAGCAGCTGTTCAGTAATTCTTTTTGGTCTTCGATATCAGAGGTTGGCAGTGAAGATTCGGAGAAAGTAGCAGCTGTTCAGTAATTCTTTAGGTCTTCGATATCAGAGGTTGGCAGTGAAGATTCGGAGAAAGTAGCAGCTGTTCAGTAATTCTTCAGGTCTTCGATATCAGAGGTTGGCAGTGAAGATTCGGAGAGAAAGTAGCAGCTGTTCAGTAATTCTTCAGGTCTTCGATATCAGAGGTTGGCAGTGAATCATTCAGAAGAAAAGTAGCAGCTGTTCAAGTAATTCTTTAGGTCTTCGATATCAGAGGTTGGCAGTGAAGATTCGGAGAAAAAGTAGCAGCTGTTCAGTAATTCTTCAGGTCTTCGATATCAGAGGTTGGCAGTGAAGATTCGGAGAAAGTAGCAGCTGTTCAGTAATTCTTTAGGTCTTCGATATCAGAGGTTGGCAGTGAAGATTCGGAGAAAGTAGCAGCTGTTCAGTAATTCTTTAAGTCTTCGATATCAGAGGTTGGCAGTGAAGATTCGGAGAAAGTAGCAGCTGTTCAGTTTCTTTAGGTCTTCGATATCAGAGGTTGGCAGTGAAGATTCGGAGAAAGTAGCAGCTGTTCAGTAATTCTTTTGGTCTTCGATATCAGAGGTTGGCAGTGAAGATTCGGAAAAAGTAGCAGCTGTTCAGAGGTAATTCTTCAGGTCTTCGATATCAGAGGTTGGCAGTGAAGATTCGGAGAAAGTAGCAGCTGTTCAGTAATTCTTTAGGTCTTCGATATCAGAGGTTGGCAGTGAAGATTCGGAGAAAGTAGCAGCTGTTCAGTAATTCTTTAGGTCTTCGATATCAGAGGTTGGCAGTGAAGATTCGGAGAAAGTAGCAGCTGTTCAGTAATTCTTCAGGTCTTCGATATCAGAGGTTGGCAGTGAAGATTCGGAGAAAGTAGCAGCTGTTCAGTAATTCTTTAGGTCTTCGATATCAGAGGTTGGCAGTGAAGATTCAGAAAGTAGCAGCTGTTCAGTAATTCTTTTGGGTCTTCGATATCAGAGGTTGGCAGTGAAGATTCGGAGAAAGTAGCAGCTGTTAAGTTTCGATATCAGAGGTTGGCAGTAATTTCAGTAATTCTTCAGGTCTTCGATATCAGAGGTTGGCAGTGAAGATTCGGAGAAAGTAGCAGAGGTCTTCGATATCAGAGGTTGGCAGTGAAGATTCGGAGAAAGTAGCAGCTGTTCAGTAATTCTTTAAGGTCTTCGATATCAGAGGTTGGCAGTGAAGATTCGGAGAAAGTAGCAGCTGTTCAGTAATTCTTTTTGGTCTTCGATATCAGAGGTTGGCAGTGAAGATTCGGAGAAAGTAGCAGCTGTTCAGTAATTCTTCAAGTCTTCGATATCAGAGGTTGGCAGTGAAGATTCGCTGTTCAGTAATTCTTTTGGTCTTCGATATCAGAGGTTGGCAGTGAAGATTCTTTGAAAGTAGCAGCTTTCGATCTTCGATATCAGAGGTTGGCAGTGAAGATTCGGAGAAAGTAGCAGCTGTTCAGTAATTCTTTTGGTCTTCGATATCAGAGGTTGGCAGTGAAGATTCGGAGAAAGTAGCAGCTGTTCAGTAATTCTTTAGGTCTTCGATATCAGAGGTTGGCAGTGAAGATTCGGAGAAAGTAGCAGCTGTTCAGTAATTCTTTTGGTCTTCGATATCAGAGGTTGGCAGTGAAGATTCGGAGAAAGTAGCAGCTGTTCAGTAATTCTTCAGGTCTTCGATATCAGAGGTTGGCAGTGAAGATTCGGAGAAAGTAGCAGCTGTTCAGTAATTCTTTTGGTCTTCGATATCAGAGGTTGGCAGTGAAGATTCGGAGAAAGTAGCAGCTGTTCAGTAATTCTTCAGGTCTTCGATATCAGAGGTTGGCAGTGAAGATTCGGAGAAAGTAGCAGCTGTTCAGAAATTCTTCATGTCTTCGATATCAGATGTTGGCAGTGAAGATTCGGAGAAAGTAGCAGCTGTTCAGTAATTCTTTAGGTCTTCGATATCAGAGGTTGGCAGTGAAGATTCAGAAAGTAGCAGCTGTTCAGTAATTCTTTAGGTCTTCGATATCAGAGGTTGGCAGTGAAGATTCGGAGAAAGTAGCAGCTGTTCAGTAATTCTTTAGGTCTTCGATATCAGAGGTTGGCAGTGAAGATTCGGAGAAAGTAGCAGCTGTTCAGTAATTCTTCAGGTCTTCGATATCAGAGGTTGGCAGTGAAGATTCGGAGAAAGTAGCAGCTGTTCAGTAATTCTTTAGGTCTTCGATATCAGAGGTTGGCAGTGAAGATTCGAGAAAGTAGCAGCTGTTCAGTAATTCTTTAGGTCTTCGATATCAGAGGTTGGCAGTGAAGATTCGGAGAAAGTAGCAGCTGTTCAGTAATTCTTTAGGTCTTCGATATCAGAGGTTGGCAGTGAAGATTCGGAGAAAGTAGCAGCTGTTCAGTAATTCTTCAGGTCTTCGATATCAGAGGTTGGCAGTGAAGATTCGGAGAAAGTAGCAGCTGTTCAGTAATTCTTTCAGGGTCTTCGATATCAGAGGTTGGCAGTGAAGATTCGGAGAAAGTAGCAGCTGTTCAGTAATTCTTTAGGTCTTCGATATCAGAGGTTGGCAGTGAAGATTCGAGAAAGTAGCAGAAGTAGTTTAGAGGTTGGCAGTGAAGATTCAGTAATTCTTCAGGTCTTCGATATCAGAGGTTGGCAGTGAAGATTCGGAGAAAGTAGCAGCTGTTCAGTAATTCTTTAGGTCTTCGATATCAGAGGTTGGCAGTGAAGATTCGGAGAAAGTAGCAGCTGTTCAGTAATTCTTTAGGTCTTCGATATCAGAGGTTGGCAGTGAAGATTCGGAGAAAGTAGCAGCTGTTCAGTAATTCTTTAGGTCTTCGATATCAGAGGTTGGCAGTGAAGATTCGGAGAAAGTAGCAGCTGTTCAGTAATTCTTTAGGTCTTCGATATCAGAGGTTGGCAGTGAAGATTCGGAGAAGTAGCAGCTGTTCAGTAATTCTTCAGGTCTTCGATATCAGAGGTTGGCAGTGAAGATTCGGAGAAAGTAGCAGCTGTTCAGTAATTCTTTAGGTCTTCGATATCAGAGGTTGGCAGTGAAGATTCGGAGAAAGTAGCAGCTGTTCAGTAATTCTTTCAGGTCTTCGATATCAGAGGTTGGCAGTGAAGATTCGGAGAAAGTAGCAGCTGTTCAGTAATTCTTCAGGTCTTCGATGTTAGAGGTTGGCAGTGAAGATTCGGAGTAAGTAGTAGCTGTTCAGTAATTCTTTAGGTCTTCGATATTTGAGGTTGGCAGTGAAGATTCGGAGTAAGTAGCAGCTGTTCAGTAATTCTTCAGGTCTTCGATATCAGAGTTTGGCAGTGAATATTCGGAGAAAGTAGCAGCTGTTCAGTAATTCTTCAGGTCTTCGATATCAGAGGTTGGCAGTCTTCGATATCAGAGGTTGGCAGTTCGATATCAGAGGTTGGCAGTGAAGATTCGGAGAAAGTAGCAGCTGTTCTGTTTCGATATCAGAGGTTGGCAGTGAAGATTCGGAGAATTCTTCTTCGATATCAGAGGTTGGCAGTGAAGATTCGGAGAAAGTAGCAGCTGTTCAGTAATTCTTCGATATCAGAGGTTGGCAGTGAAGATTCGAGAAAGTAGCAGCTGTTCAGTAATTCTTCAGGTCTTCGATATCAGAGGTTGGCAGTGAAGATTCGGAGAAAGTAGCAGCTGTTCAGTAATTCTTCAGGTCTTCGATATCAGAGGTTGGCAGTGAAGATTCGGAGAAAGTAGCAGCTGTTCAGTAATTCTTCAGGTCTTCGATATCAGAGGTTGGCAGTGAAGATTCGGAGAAAGTAGCAGCTGTTCAGTAATTCTTCAGGTCTTCGATATCAGAGGTTGGCAAAGTGAAGTATTCGGAGAAGATTCGGAGAAAGGTAGCAGCTGTTTAAGTAATTCTTTAGGTCTTCGATATCAGAGGTTGGCAGTGAAGATTCGGAGAAAGTAGCAGCTGTTCAGTAATTCTTTTGGTCTTCGATATCAGAGGTTGGCAGTGAAGATTCGGAGAAAGTAGCAGCTGTTCAGTAATTCTTTAGGTCTTCGATATCAGAGGTTGGCAGTGAAGATTCGGAGAAAGTAGCAGCTGTTCAGTAATTCTTTTAGGTCTTCGATATCAGAGGTTGGCAGTGAAGATTCGGAAAGTAGCAGCTGTTCAGTAATTCTTCAGGTCTTCGATATCAGAGGTTGGCAGTGAAGATTCGGAGAAAGTAGCAGCTGTTCAGTAATTCTTTAAGTCTTCGATATCAGAGGTTGGCAGTGAAGATTCGGAGAAAGTAGCAGCTGTTCAGTAATTCTTCAGGTCTTCGATATCAGAGGTTGGCAGTGAAGATTCGGAGAAAGTAGCAGCTGTTCAGTAATTCTTTAGGTCTTCGATATCAGAGGTTGGCAAGTGAAGATTCGGAGAAAGTAGCAGCTGTTCAGTAATTCTTTAAGTCTTCGATATCAGAGGTTGGCAGTGAAGATTCGAGAAAAGTAGCAGCTGTTCAGTAATTCTTTAGGTCTTCGATATCAGAGGTTGGCAGTGAAGATTCGGAGAAAGTAGCAGCTGTTCAGTAATTCTTCAGGTCTTCGATATCAGAGGTTGGCAGTGAAGATTCGGAAAAGTAGCAGCTGTTCAGTAATTCTTCAGGTCTTCGATATCAGAGGTTGGCAGTGAAGATTCGGAGAAAGTAGCAGCTGTTCAGTAATTCTTTAGGTCTTCGATATCAGAGGTTGGCAGTGAAGATTCGGAGAAAAGTAGCTGTTGTTAATTCTTTAGGTCTTCGATATTCGAGGTTGGCAGTGAAGATTCAGAAAGTTGTTCAGTAATTCTTTAGGTCTTCGATATCAGAGGTTGGCAGTGAAGATTCGGAGAAAGTAGCAGCTGTTCAGTAATTCTTCAGGTCTTCGATATCAGAGGTTGGCAGTGAAGATTCGGAGAAAGTAGCAGCTGTTCAGTAATTCTTTAGGTCTTCGATATCAGAGGTTGGCAGTGAAGATTCGGAGAAAGTAGCAGCTGTTCAGTAATTCTTTAGGTCTTCGATATCAGAGGTTGGCAGTGAAGATTCGGAGAAAGTAGCAGCTGTTCAGTAATTCTTCAGGTCTTCGATATCAGAGGTTGGCAGTGAAGATTCGGAGAAAGTAGCAGCTGTTTCGATAAGTAATTCTTTCAGTAGGTCTTCGATATCAGAGGTTGGCAGTGAAGATTCGGAGAAAGTAGCAGCTGTTCAGTAATTCTTTAGGTCTTCGATATCAGAGGTTGGCAGTGAAGATTCGGAGAAAGTAGCAGCTGTTTCGGAGTTTTTAGGTCTTCGATATCAGAGGTTGGCAGTGAAGATTCAGAGAGAAAGTAGCAGCTGTTCAGTAATTCTTCAGGTCTTCGATATCAGAGGTTGGCAGTGAAGATTCGGAGAAAGTAGCAGCTGTTCAGTAATTCTTTTAGGTCTTCGATATCAGAGGTTGGCAGTGAAGATTCGGAGAAAGTAGCAGCTGTTCAGTAATTCTTTTAGGTCTTCGATATCAGAGGTTGGCAGTGAAGATTCGGAGAAAGTAGCAGCTGTTCAGTAATTCTTCAGGTCTTCGATATCAGAGGTTGGCAGTGAAGATTCGGAGAAAGTAGCAGCTGTTCAGTAATTCTTTAGGTCTTCGATATCAGAGGTTGGCAGTGAAGATTCGGAGAAAGTAGCAGCTGTTCAGTAATTCTTTAGGTCTTCGATATCAGAGGTTGGCAGTGAAGATTCGAGAAAGTAGCAGCTGTTCAGTAATTCTTCAGGTCTTCGATATCAGAGGTTGGCAGTGAAGAAAAAGTTTAATTCTTTAGTATATCAGAGGTTGGCAGCTTACTAATTCTTTAGGTCTTCGATATCAGAGGTTGGCAGTGAAGATTCGGAGAAAGTAGCAAGCTGTTCAGTAATTCTTCAGGGTCTTCGATATCAGAGGTTGGCAGTGAAGATTCGGAGAAAGTAGCAGCTGTTCAGTAATTCTTCAGGTCTTCGATATCAGAGGTTGGCAGTAATTCTTTTCAGGTCTTCGATATCAGAGGTTGGCAGTGAAGATTCGGAGAAAGTAGCAGCTGTTCAGTAATTCTTCAGGTCTTCGATATCTTGGCGAAGATTCGGATCAGATATCAGAGGTTGGCAGTGAATATTCATCAAGTAGCAGCTGTTCAGTAATTCTTCAGGTCTTCGATATCAGAGGTTGGCAGTGAAGATTCGGAGAAAGTAGCAGCTGTTCAGTAATTCTTCAGGTCTTCTTTCATTAAAGTATCAGAGGTTGGCAGTGAAGATTCGGAGAAAGTCAGCTGTTCAGTAATTCTTCAGGTCTTCGATATCAGAGGTTGGCAGTGAATATTCGGAGAAAGTAGCAGCTGTTCAGTAATTCTTCAGGTCTTCGATATCAGAGGTTGGCTTTCAGGTCTTCGATATTCAGATATCAGAGGTTGGCAGTGAAGATTCGGAGAAAGTAGCAGCTGTTCAGTAATTCTTCAGGTCTTCGATATCAGAGGTTGGCAGTGAAGATTCGGAGAAAGTAGTAATTCTTCAGCTTCGATTCAGAGGTTGGCAGTAATTCTTTTCAGTCTTCGATATCAGAGGTTGGCAGTGAAGATTCGGAGAAAGTAGCAGCTGTTCAGTAATTCTTTAAGGTCTTCGATATCAGAGGTTGGCAGTGAATATTCGGATATTTTCAGAAAGGTCTTCGATATCAGAGGTTGTTTCGGAGATTGTTTAATTCTTTTAGGTCTTCGATATCAGAGGTTGGCAGTGAAGATTCGGAAAAGTATCAGCTGTTTTGTAATTCTTTAGTCTTCGATATCAGAGGTTGGCAGTGAAGATTCGGAGAAAGTAGCAGCTGTTCAGTAATTTTCAGGTCTTCGATATCAGAGGTTGGCAGTGAAGATTCGGAGAAAGTGTTCAATTCTTCAGGTCTTCGATATCAGAGGTTGGCAGTGAAGATTCGGAAAGTAGCAGTTCAGTAATGTTCAGTAATTCTTCAGGTCTTCGATATCAGAGGTTGGCAGTGAAGATTCGGAGAAAGTAGCAGCTGTTCAGTAATTCTTTTTTTCTTCGATATCAGAGGTTGGCAAAACCAATTTTTCTTTAGGTCTTCGAATCAGAGGTTGGCAGTGAAGATTCAGAAAGTAGCTGTTCCAGTTTCTTCAGGTCTTCGATATCAGAGGTTGGCAGTTATATTTGTTTAGCAGCTGTTCAGTAATTCTTTTTCTTCGATATCAGAGGTTTCTGTTTATATTTTATTCGGAGGTCTTCTTCGATATTTAGGTTGGCATTTTTTCGGAGAAAGTGTTGAATTGTTCAGTGTTCTTTGTTTACCCGATATCAGAGGTTTTTTCCAATTTATTCGATATTTTGAATGAATATTCGGAGAAAGTTGTTCTTAATTCTTTGTTTCTTCGATATCAAATTGGCATTTAAATTCGGAAGAAACTTCTTATCTTGGGTTGATATTCAGAGAAAGTAGGGTTTTTGTTCGATATCAGAGGTTGGCAGTGAATTCCAGCTGTTCAGTATCTTTTTATCTTCGATATCAGAGGTTGGCATGAATGAATCGGGGTCAACAGCCCAAACGGTGTCGCCAGCCAATACGGTGTCACCAGACAAAACGGCATGGAGCGAAAATAGGCCGTTAAAAAAGGATGGGCCATTTTATATAAGCCAACATAAAAAGTATGAGGACTCGTTCAAAGATAACAAATTCCTAACAATAAAGGAAGCAGTTGACGCAGTAAGCCCGCACACAATATCCCTGCTGACTTCAGACGTTAAAACCCGTAAATTAATTGGGGTCAGCAGGGAAAGCATGGAAGAGGCCTTGAAGGCGCTGAAAATCAGCCCTAAAATCCTGGCAAGACTAACTAATGCATTGTGGGATCTTTTTCTTCTTCTTCAAACTGAAGAGCAAGCAAAACAGTTGGCGGGGTGTGTGTTGAGTACAAAGTCGATAAGACTCCAAACTGAATATATGGGCACCCGTCAGACGAGAGTGACTGTCCATGGGGTGCCCGTAGACATCCCAGATGATCAGATGGAGGCTTTCTTCACCAAATATGGTGAAGTCAATGAGGTAAAGGCCCTCAGTAGCAAAGGAGGAATTGAAGGAGGTGATATGGAAATCCAAATCACCCTGAATAGACAGGGTTTCCATGACATCCCCAATACCTTGGTGTGCCGCGACCGGAGGATGTTGGTCATGGTAGAGGGGAGAAAGCCATGGTGTTGGCCGTGTGGAGTGTCGGGCCATATGGCTAAAGAGTGCCCTACTAAAAAAGGTAAACAAGCTCCAGCACGGCCAGCATCCACACCAGCTAAGTCAGCAGCAGGGCAGGCAGAGGAGGGAACTTCTAAAGAAAACGGAGATTGGAAGGAGGTCTCCAAGGGATGGAAACCATCCAGTGTCTCATCTCCCCCTCAGAAAGGAAAAGACCAAGAAAAGGAAAAGTCTCCTGGAAAACCAAAGGAGATGCAGCAGCAGCAGCCCAAAGAGGGGCAACAACCTAAAGAGGGACAGCCATTGAAAGAGGTGCAGTCACCCTAAAAGAGAAGCAGCAACTCAAAGAGGGGCAGCCATCTAAAGCGGAAGAGCAAAAGCAGCTGCAGCAGCAGCAACAATAACAAAAACAGCAGCAACACCACCACCAACAGCAGCAGATAGAAACAGAAACACCAATGGATGTGGACAGAATGCCTCCACCTCGAGCTTTGTCCTTGAAAAGGAGCAGGGAAGAAGATTTGGAAGAACAAGAGCAAAGCCATTCTGGCTGTAGCAGGGCGGAGCGAGGCATGGACAGAACCAGGCCGCACTCCGTCCCTGCTTCGCCAATAAGATCTACTAGCTCCCCCAAAGTTAGGAGCCTCCCTACTTCCCCTTCCCGTGCTCCATCCCACTCTCCCTTCACTTCTTCCCTAATTTCATCTGCTACTCCTCTGCACACATCCACTTCCTCCCCTCCCCATCGTGCAAGGGAGAAAAAGAAGAAAAAATGTGTGCAGGCCTCGAACCTATCTGCAAGGTGGATAGAGAAGTGTATAAGAGAGGCCTGTCGAAACAGGAAAACTCTTTTAGGCTCGCTTAATAAAACTGATAATGTTGATGGGAAAAGTGTTGAGGATCCACGTAATTTCCTGCAAGCCCCTGGTGTGATAACTTACATCAGGAACACCGGAAAAGATTTGAAAGCCTTCCCAAACATTAGAATCCTGGAACTGGAGAATCCCACTTTAAAAAAGCTTAGATATTTCTGCTCTGGGAGGGTGCCTGTATTACTCCATCCCTCCTTATATAGGGCAGTGAAACTAATATACCCCACGGACGTCAGCGGTATTGTCCTTGACGGTCATATGACAACTGAATTAGGGACTGGAAGCCTTGGACAATCCATCGGGGTCCTGATCAACACAGATTTCCGCCCCGTATGTGAATAGGTTTTTGCACTTATTCTTTTTCTTTATTTTTGTAGGCTTAGAAGATGTCTATTAAGATAGCTACTCTGAATGCGAGGAGTTTCTTTGCTGGTTAGACGTACTCTTGATGCAAAGGTGGACCTTATGCAGACCGATGCGCCCAATGACCGGGAGGAGTGGGTCTCGTTTTTTCAGTGGTTGGAGCCGTTCCTAGTGGATTCGACACGCCTAGTTCTAATGGGGGACTGGAATGCCATCCTGGACCCCAAGTTAGATCAGGGGCGGGGTGCTAGCAGGAGAAGTGGCGATCGTGGCCTGGTTGATCTGATTGACGATTATGGTCTCATCGATAGATACCGGGTCGATCACCTTGGGGGGGAAATGTGGACGTGGGCTCTTAATTGGCCTTTTGAGAAGGTAGTTAACTACCTTTACAGAATGTTAGAAGAGCTGACATAGATCTGTTAGATTGTCCCACGTTCCACTGGGTAGGCTATTCAGATCACAAACTTGTTTGTGCCCGGGTGGCGTTAGACCATAGGCCTAGAATGGCTGGTTACTGTCCTTACTGGACAGGCGGGACTTCCAGGAGCAGCTAACTAGATTAGTGCAGTGGGAGCTAGTGGGGGCGGTTATTGGGAATAAGTGGTGGGATCAACTTAAGTGTAGGATTAGGTCTTTCACCACTGATTTCGGCAAACGGCTCGCCCTAGATAGAGCTGAAAAGGTGAAGACACTTAAGACTAGTTTTTTCAGGGCGGTGGCTGGGGGGGATCCCCTAGAGATAGCCTTAGCTAGGGAGGCCCTGGAGTGTTCGAATAGCGAGTGCTACATGGGCCAGGTAATTAGACATAGGCTAAGCAAGATGTCTTCCGATGCGGTGAACATGGGCGCAGATCTGTGCAGGGAAGAGGTCCGTCGAGGTGGCAATCGTTAAATCATTCGTCAGGTCAATACCCTGGAGGCCACCGACGACATGCGGCAGCATTTCGAGAGCCGGTTTACCAAGGAGCCTAGTCTCCATGAGGAGGAGTTTCGCAGCTATTTAGCTGACTTTCCTCGGCTTTCGCTGACTGAAGCAGCTAGCTGCGAGGGAGAGATCACGGAGGGCAAAGTCTACACTGCATTGAAGAAGGTCGGCAGAGGCAAGCCGCCCGGTCTGGATGGTTTGCCCTATGAATTGTACTTGAGGCTGTCGCACATCTTTGTCCCAATTTTGACTGCGGTGTTCAACAACTGGTTTCGGTCGGGGCCATCCCCAACCGGATTTCCAGGGGTGTGATCACTCTGTTGAAAAAGGGCAAGGGTGGTGGGGGGAAACTAGATGATTACAGGCCCATAACTCTGCTAAACACAGAGTTAAAGATTTTGGCCAAGATCCTGCAGGAGCGTTTGCAGTCAGTTGCCGAGTCTCTGTTGGGTCCTGAGCAGACTTGTTCTGTGAGGGGCTGAATAATTCAGAGCAACCTGCATCTGATCCGCACAATCATAGAGGGTTTAAAAGACGACGAGGAGGCCGTGCTGATCAATTTGGATCAGTCCAATGCATTTGATAGGGTTGACCATCGCTACCTTGCTATTTCCTGCAGGCCGCCGGATTCGAACCAGACTTCTGCCGCATGCAGTCTGTCCCTATGCGGAATCACCGTTCCTGGAGGGGCTCAAGCCAGGGTTTCTGCATACGCCAATGACATATCTGCTTTCGTGTCATCCTGCAGCAACATTGAGGTGTTACAGAAGGTGCTTGATTGGTATGAGAAAGTGACAGGGGCCAAGATAAACCACAACAAGTCGTCCAGCTTGCGGTTAGGTGTCTGGAAGGGGGTCGATCTTCCAGGCCACTTCGGTTGGACAGACGGTCCTGTCCTCATTCTTGGAGTGTGGTTTGGACCCGACCTCCAGCTGGAGAAAAATTGGTCTGAAGTACGAGCAAAGGTCGACCCTGCTGGTCAGATTTGGAGTTGACGGAGGTTGTCTGTGAAGGGCAGGGTGGAGGTGTGTGCTACATACATCTTCCCTCTTGTTCTTTATCGATTGTCTGTACTTTCTCTCTGTGATGACCACAGGGAGCCGCTCGAGTGCTTGCTATCCTCCATTTTATAGAATGGACACGGGAATCGGGTCGACAGACGAGTCTGCACTAAATGTCCGTGTCATGGGGGGCTGGGAATGCCACACTTGATGAGTCACATTCGTGCCTCTTGGCTGGCTTTCCTATGCCACGCATTGACAAGAGGAGATCCGATTCTGGCGTGGATTGTTAGGGACGCGTCCCCTTGCCGTACCATCAGTCCCCCCATCTCGCGGGTTGAGTGCCGTTGTAAACCCCAGGATCAATCGGATTTCCTTCACGAGTGTCGGTCAGCCTTGTTGGCCATTCCACGGTCCAGTGACCTTTCACGGCCTAGGAAGGTATTCTATCGGGAGTTAGTGGAGGGGCCCGCGAAGGATCCCCTACGTGATACGCTCAGCTTGTCGGAGGAGGAGTTTCGCTCCTACGAAATATTCTAGTACTAAAAGGTACCCAAAAATTCCAACATAGACAACTATTTGATGAAATCAAGATTTTGAACAGTTTTTCTTAGTCTAATTGTGATTGCTTTCAATTCTGCTGAACATCTAAAAATATACCAAAAAGAAGCAAAGAATTGTGAGCATTTTCAGAAGTAAGCAGATTATAAAAATAAAAAAATAAAACTAACTTAGTTTTAAATTGGCCAAGTTTCCAGCATTGACAAAAAAATGTGTCCTGAATAATTCTCCAAATCCTCCTTTGCCTGGACGGAATGGTAATGGTGTATATAAGTGTAAAGCAGATAACCAATAAGTGTCAGCACCCAGTGCATTTCCTGAAGAAAAAAATTTACATTTTTACATTACAAATGAAAATTAATAAACTGAATAAAAACTAAATTTGCAAACTGTTTTTTCTTAACTCGGGTTTTCAAAAAGTGGATTTTTTCATATATGCAAAATGTATAAATAAAAAAAACTGTCAACAAATTTATAAACTAATGAATATGAATTTTTAGTTTGATGGATTTACTTAACATTTGCAACCAATTATTTAGAAAATCAGAATCATCTGCATAGAAAGACTAGATGCATTTTTAATTCTTTAATTTTTTCATAATTACATGCTGAAATATTCATAAAACCTTTCGTTTTGCATTTAGAGTTTTCATGTATATATTCTGTACATAGAAAAATAAAAAAAAATTTTTTTTTTTAATCACCTCTTTGTAGTAAATTTAATATTTTATCAAAAAATAATACATCTCTGTCTTTACCATGTGGTATTTATCAGTGCTTCATACATTAAAAATACTATCAATGCATTTTTATTAAGCATGAGAAGTATTTATGCAATTCATCAATAATAAATTAAAAATCTTTATCCAGATAGAAACAAACATATGTTTTAAATAAAAAAAAAAATATTACTGACAAAGAAATTAGTATCCACTTTATATGCCTTTTGATTAATCATAAAAATCTGATCAAATTTTTGAACTAAGTTTGTCAATGTTTAACTGGCTTTATTAATATTCAAGCTGATATTTTTTTACATTAAAAAAGAATGTGGAAATAAAAAGAAACAAATTTGAAATGTTAGAAAAATCATGAAAAGACATTTTTCCCTACTTACCATCACTATGGGGGCCAACTCCCTTTAAATTAAATCCTCGTAATGTTAATGGTCCGCCAAGAAAAAAGCGGTCATTTATTTTGAGTTCATTATTTGTTGCAAGAGGTTTCATTATGCCACCAGCTAAAGATAACTGAAAACTCTGTTTAAAAAAAAAATTACATTAGCTTGTACTGGAATGTAATTAAAACAAATTTTAAAAATTCTGTTAAAATTCCTAGCTTGAGAAATTACTAAAAATGTAAATTAACGAATTATATAAAAAGAAATTTTTTTAAATTTGAAACGATTTTTAAACATAAATATCTATGAAATTAATGGAAACAATTTTTGCTAAGAATCTCTTGAATTAGGCCAATTGATCTTACCATGTCAATCTTACTTGACCTTCATTGTAAGCTTTGATATCAAGGCAATTAAATTTTTCTAATTTACAATGAAAAATAAAATGTCTTTGGAAAATAAATGGATGTATATACAAAGCATCTTGATTTTTGGCCACAAGAAAAACAACAGAAGTAGGAGTAAAACCTTAATTTTTTCTTTTTAATAAAATAAGGATTTCATATAAGGATAGTTTTCACAATTAATTTTATTTTTTGTAACAGTATAAATTTATAACAAGTTTTATTTTTTCTAGCTAAACTAATAAGAGTTGCAAGAAATTAGCCAAAGGAAGACCAAATGCTTAACAGAAAAAACTTGTTTGCACAGAAGCCTCTTTTAAGACTAAAGATCTTATCATAAACAGTAAATTGGCATATCTAAAAATAAAGCATTCAGCTCAACTACAACACTCTCAGCTTGATAACCAAGAGTATTTAATAGAGTTTGTTGTTTTAAATAAATATCTCAAAAATACATTTTGTAAATGTAAATTGTAAATCTAAAAATAGGCCTTTTTAACATCTGGACACAGAATTATTTTCACCTATTAAGTTTCAGTCAATTTTCAAAATATTTATATAACTGAAAACAAAATGGATTTTTGGAAAAATCTGATATAAAATTATTTGTAATCATTTCATAGAAAAAGAATTATATGTGTTTAAAATCCTTGTTTACATTTAAGAAATGTCTGTGTCCATGTGCCATTTCAAAACAAGAAATGTCTGTGTCCATGTGCCATTTCAAAACAAGAAATGTCTATGTTCATGTACCATTTCAAAACAAGAAATATCTGTGCCCTTGTGTCAATTCAAAACAAGACAGATTTTGTAATGTGTGCTCACAGCTTGCAATTTTTATAAATCTAAAATTCAAAATTCTAAATGAAAATTAATGAAATTTTTTATTTTAAAAAATTCTGATTTATGAAAATGTTAAAAAAAAATTATTGCCCTACATCTTATTTTATCTTGCAATATCTCATTATCAAGTTTGATAAAATAAAGAACAAATAGGAAACATTTAAAAATCTAACATGTTAGATTGATAGATATTTCCTATTTGTTCTTTATCTTATCTTGTTAGCTTCCGACCTGCATTTGATCTTTAATTCATTATCAAGTATATAATAGCTTTTACACAGGTATAAATTTTCATAAATTCAAAAAAAAATGTTTTAAGTTTTGATAAGAAAATAAAAAAAGATTTTTTTGGCTGGAATGAAAACTTAAAATATTGTTTGAAATTCTATAGGGATTTATCTATTTAACATTTGAAAGTTTTACATGTTAAATAGTAGAAAATTATTTTTATAAAATTTGTCTTATTGTGAAAAATTAAAAATTTTCCCTACAAATCAGAAAAATGCCCCCCCTACAAAATATCAAAAAACATTGGGAGAGAATGATTAATGCAGACATAGGCAAATTGTTATTCTCATTTCCTGTTAACCTTTTTTGAATTCAAATACAATTATAAAGAAGAATGTTTATGAGTGCAGATTCTTGAAAGTTATTCAAATTTACAATATTTCTCCTTTTGTAAATGAACATGTTCACATCCACACACTGCACAGAAGATATCATTGCCACTAATGTCTTACCATTATGTGGGAGGTATTTCTGCCACATTCTGTATATACTTTTCCAATAGTAGCTTACATGTTTATCAGATTTGTTTGTGATTTTTTTTATCAGTGACAATTTGAGATTTAGCAATTGACACTGAATTATTGCAATAACATAAATTTTGATATTTCAATTTTGTTAATATCTAATTAGAAAACTACCAAGTTTGTAAATTATCTTGGTATATCTAAAGGAAAGTTTGAAAATAAACATGCAATACTTAATTATTTACATGCCTTTATTCTGTAAAAGCATAGAAAGTTGATGGAATGAGTATATATTGAGATACTTACAAAATCATATGGTAAAGATGTTGCTGCTTGTAACTCAGCTTCATTTTTCAAATATTCAACATTACCACCAAGGCCAGCATATTCCTGAAATAACAAACATTATTAATGAAGAGAAATTTTATTTTAATATACTACATCTGTTACCTTATTATTACTGTTTTGGTGTTGTCAACATGCTTGTATATCATTTACCTTGGGAATCCATCTCTTTCCCTTCCACTCTTGAATAGCAATCTGTCTAAGAGGAGGGAAAACTCTGAATTCCAAACAATGGGAAACCACCCCAATATTTTCCCAAAAAGGTATGGCAATTCACAGATAATAAAAAAAAAGGAAAAGAAATCTGTGGAGAGCCATGATTGCCTACATCCTAAAGGGTCATGGCATTTAACAAAATAAAAAATTACAGCCAAACAATTACATTCATGATGGAATAATTGGGACATGGGGGTAAACTGACCAAAAAAAGATGGCGCTAACTGAAGTAACCAGAGATCAATTTGCAATTCTAACAGATTTTTTTCTATCAAGCAAAAGAATGGCCTAAAAAAATTTATTTGTGAAATATCATGCAACACTGAAAAACGTTTACATATTAAATATTTTAATTTTCAAAATTAAACTTAATTTTTTCATCTTTGAGTTTATCTTTTTTTTTTCAAACAATTTTAGCTCATAGAGCTATTGATAACTTGTCATTTGAGACCATTTTTTACATTTAAAAATGTAAAAACTGATTCTAAATGACAGAAGCTATCAGTAGCTATGTGAACAAGGTATTCTTGCTTCAAAGAAAGATGGAGTCAAAAAAAAAGGTAAACTCAAAGCTATTGCAACAGATTCTTGGGCAGATTCAGCTGTATAAGTTCCAGATACATCTGAGATTGTTTATGAATACAGGTTCCGCAAATCTTCAGCATAGGCTACAACAAAAAAAGTCAAAATGCTTGTTATGCTTCTTAGTAATCTCAAGCCTCCAAACTTATACAATGGACCTCACCAAGAAGCTTCTTCCACATGTTATCAAGGCAGCTGGAATGGTCATTTATTCGTGCAGTCCTCCTAATTCCAATGGACTTCACCTTTAAATTCCAGTGATCTTAATTTTCATTGAGACTCACTCTTGTAAAATGCACAATGACAATCTCTCATGATTGCTGGTCTCAATCTGACTTCTTCATACTTTCTAAGTTGGTTTTTCTAGGGTTGGAACTTTTTAATATGAGCACCCAATGGTAGTAGCACAAATATTGTGTAACCAAAAACCTTATCAACATAAGGAACTACATCTTTTCTTTTTATTTTGGGCATTAGAATATGTCTTAGTTATGCCAAATATTTCATGTGTAAACAATTTTTTCATTTCTTGAATTGCATAAGAAAATATGTTAAAAGAACATATTTTTCCTCTTATACTTGAGGTTATTTTTCACAGGAACACAAAATATCACTGCTAGTACATATTTAAAATCATGTTAATTTACTGATTTTTCCTTAACCTTTAAACTTATTAAAATCTAAAATTAGAGAGAAACTTATGTTTTCAACATATTATTTTAAAAGGTTATAAGTAGAACAGTAAACTGATCATAGTTAGGTATCAAGAGGATTTTGCATACCAAACTATTTTAATGCATCAGACACAGATCTCTTTCCATCTGAAATGGTTCAGTTGCCTGCAACTTACATGCACTGAATAATCAACAAAACAAATATTCTCTGTATGCAGGGCTTAGAGGCTCTTTTGCAACCACTGTTATAATTATCTAATAATACTGCCACATTTTCCACATATTATACTTGTTTTTAAGGAAGATAAATATGTGACTCAAACACAAAAAATGATTGTGCATTATATAAAGAAAGTATTGTGAATTATCAAACATCTGAAAAGTGGTTTGTCAAATTTCATACTGGAAATACCTTGCTCCATAGCTGGGCAGATGGGTTGAGGTTGACAACAATCAATTAAAGATTACTGGTTTCTAATTTATGAATATGGCCACTTTTCTAGATCTTTCTGCATTAATGCACATGTCCCCCAGAGCTCTATCCTTGAACCTACATTGTTCCTAATTTTCACCAACAACCTTCCTGTCATCAGTTCTCAACTTGATATCTATGCTGATGACACAACTATCTACTCCTGTCTTAATAGTGAAATGACTTACAATCTCTTAACTAGGGCAATGAATAGCTTCTTAATTTTAACATCTCCAAAATGAAACTGTTCATTTTAATTGTCTGAGAGAACCCTTTTTACCTTCTATCAGCATAGGTGATGCTAACCTCCAGGAGACTGACTCATTGCACCTTCTCAGGCATTCTGATGACATGAAGACATGAAGATTATATTGAATCAATTGCTAGGTATGCTGCTAGGAACGTCGATTCACTGTGTCATACTAGACAATTTTTCTCCTCAGAATCTATCTTACATATTTATAAGTCTATCATTCATCCTTGCTTTGAATATTGCTGCTACATTTGGGATCCTGCTCTATACTTAGAGATGCTTGATAAAAAAGAATCTGCACTATTATTGGTTCTCAACCTGGCATCTCAGCTTCAGTCACTTTCCTACCACTGTAATGTTGCTCTCTGTACACTTTCTATAAATACTTTTATGGTAATTGTTCTGATGAACTTTCCTCTTTGGTGCCTACACTTTATGAATTTAAGCACAGTACTAGATTGGCAACATGATCTTATCATTTTATAGTTGAAATAGCTAGATGTAACAATAAGTTCTATGCTAACAGTTTCTTCTCTCACACTTCTTACTTGTGGAACTCTTTTCTGTCTTCTTGCTTCCCAGTCAACTTTGATCTTCAAAAATTTAAATGCAATGTCAATCATTATCTTCTGTCTACTTAATTCTTGTTCTTTTATTGTTTTCTCTCCTTAATAGTTTTTTTCTCATATTCTCTAACACTCAGTAATCCTTTGTGTCTTAATAACTTTATTGCCTTGCTTGGGATGAAATGATTAAAAAAAAATGTCACTATAGTTAGAAAGAATAGCTGATAAATTTTACATTAAAAACTTCAACATCAAAACAATTTGTTGGATAAAAGCAACTTCTTTTTATGAAATAGCCATACTTGCTGTGAGTTTAAATTTAGATACTGAAAGGAATTGATGAGTAGTTCACTAAATGATATAAAATTTTAAAATGACAGTGGCAGTTTTCAGATGGTATTGCAGTTTGAACATCTATTACTATATAATACACCGAATGGTTTGCTTTTTTGCCTGATGTCTATAACTTTTTGGCGTGCTAGTTATCGACTTAGTATTTGTGACACAAGATGGCACCCTGTTTCAAGATGTTTACTTAACTAGGAGATAAATTAATGCTATTTTAGAGCACTTATTAATCATTTTAATCATATATTTTATTGATATCTGAGCCACACTTTGATAAGTTTGTAAGTGTAAGCGTTCTCAAAGCAAATTTGTCACAGATTACTTTGACAACACAAAGAAAAATCACTAAGTACAGACTCGAGTATCGGGGGCAGAAAGAAATGCTAAAAACTCGATTCGCCGGTACTATCTTAAATCACAATGCGTGTAACCGGTCAGGAAAATAACTCACTCTCCAACAAACGCCGTAGCCAAAAATGCCCGAATTTTCCTTCCTCCGAATCGAGAACACCAACTGCTTTTATCGGCAGAACCTATTTTTTTCATTCGTCGACAGCTGGGATAGGATGTTCAGTAATTTGCATATCAATATACTCTTATAGCGACTCCTGCGATGGACTTGTTTCTTTTTCCGTCACAGAATACACACGACGCTCTGTCGCTTGGGTTGACGAGGTAAGTCGCCGTTTTCTTCGCTATAAGATTTTTGCTGACTACTTTTTGGTAATCCTTCTTCAACAGATCGCACACAAAACACGAACTTTTTTCCGGGGTACCTGATTATCTCTTTCACTACAAAGTTCAATGTATATTTTATCAGAGACTAGAAACTTTATTTTGTAATATTTGAACAATGTATTTACTTCCAGTTAAAATTCATAAGCTGTTTTTTCAAAGGAAAAATACCGTTTTTTAGGTACTTAATTTTTACCAAACTGAGAAAAACATTTACATAGTAACATTTAATAATCAATGACTACAAATATTAACTTACATTGACAATTTTCATCAAAATTCCTTTACGCGGAATGATAGGATCATCTCTTGTATCACAGACAAATTCATGCTAAAAAATAAAAATATGCATATATTAAATACTTTATAATAAATTTAAAAATATCAATATTATACCTTTTAAAAACATCAACATTATAAACCACTAATATCTTTTATAATTATTAGAATACCAATGAAATAAACTGCTTCACTTTTAGATTTTTTATAGGCCAGTGATTGTTGTCTTAATGGGAGGACTGTCAAAACAGAACTCAGAAGTTTTTGGTTGTTGAGTTCTCATTTCATTTAAGGGAATAAGTTGAATGAGGGATTATGTTTCTTCTTTCAATTCCACACGACAACCCAACTGAAATCTGACTTGTACTGCTTCTTTACAATTTGAATGACTATTGAATGACCAAATGTTTAATCCAAATCCAAACAATTTCCTTGAATCTGTGCATCTGCATGGCTAAATATCCTTTTCTATAGGCACACACTGTCAAAAATACTCATGTGACCTGATCAGGCCTTTTGTTCTTACAAACCTTTTTCCAATATTGATATTCTACATCATGTACTCTACAAAATATATATCACTGCAAAAAAAGTTATATACAATAAGAAAAAATTTAAAAAATTTGTAAACTGAAATAAATCAAAAGTTATTTTACTCAAGTTACATACTGTAGAGAAAATAAGTATTCAATACACACCACAGAAACAAACAGTATATTGTATTATTTACCTACACATATATATATATGTATTTACTTCAATATATAGGTTTCATTTTTATAATAATAAATATGAGCAAAAATTTCAATAAATACATTTATATAAAATTATAAAAGATTTTAAAAAGATGGAACAAAGATGTATTCAAAAACAAACATTTATGGAATGGCCTTTGTTCCCAGTGATAACTTTCAGCCACTTCCTACAATGTGATGCTAGCTTGGACCATTCTTCATTGCAGATTTTCTTTAGTTCATTCCAATTATTAGATTGACAAGCATAGACACAATTTTTAATTGAGTTCAGACAGGGGACTGTGTCATTTCAATAAATTGAGATTATTTTAAAATCACTGATTACATTGATAGCATGTTTAGGATCACTGTCTTGCTGAAACACCCATTTACATTTAATTTTTTAAAGTTTCTTGTTCAATATATCTTAGTACATGGCTCCATTCATTCTTTTTTCAATTATATGAAACTGTCTTATACCATGTAAGGAAAAACGGCCTCTATGCTTCACAATCAGGATGGTGTCCTCTGGTTTGAATTCTTCATTCTTTCTCCAAAACTGACAATGTAAACTGAGGCCAAATAATTCTGGTTGAGTTCATTACTTTCACACAAATACCCTTGAGAAAGGTATGAATCCATCTTTTTCTGCCCACAGACATTGGACTATTACATGAATTTTGCAGAAATTTGACAATAACTTGGTAAAAATTATGCTTTGGGGATGGTTGATGACTTCTTAGAATCATATTGGCAAGACTATCAGAAAAAATTTATTCCATATTTGGGCATTTGAGCTTCCAAACTCCAAAAATTAGAATAATTGGAGTTAAAATAATGTTTGGAAGGAAGTCAAGAGCTCAGCTGAATCATTTTAGTGAGGTTATTTTGAAAGTGACAAATTTTTTAAATTTTCCTAATGTCTAATGTTTGAATTTCCATATTTGGACATTTCGGGGAAACCTAAAAATTGTCATAACTTGAGTTAATATAATCATTACAGGTAAGTAAGAGCTACTTGATTTCTTGTTTTATTTAAGAATTTTATTGCTCATTTAGACCTATTTGTATGGTTATCTTGATACAATGTGCTGAGAAAAGCATAACATTTTGAGCAATGATTTTTTAAAAAACCCTTACCTTCCAAAAACCATAACTTTTGACTGTGTAATGATACAAATACAATTCAAAAAGCCTTTGAAAGTCAGTTTTTGAGATTTAGAAATGCCAATAATTTGCTTCAAAGTTGCAACTTCAAAAATTGCTAATGTTTGAACCTAATCCATTGTGCATCAGCTATGGATTAAATAGCAAGGCAAACTCAGCTCTCTAGCCATAGTTGACACCCAATCTAAGAAAAGGACAACTCCAAATTCAAAAGCATATGTAGCCCTGGTAAAGCACATACTATGCAGACATCAAAAGGATCATGGAGTTCATAATGACTTTATGATCTTGACTCCAGCCAATGTGATAGAATTATCTTAGTTTTATTGGACAAAGGTTTATTATTCTAGTTGGTATCTGGGTTATATAAATTCTTGGTAAAGTCAGTCATCTGCACATGATTTCTTCAGTAGTGGTACTTTTCATGTTCTACAAGATTACAAGCCAAGCTGGTGGAGTGTGTATAATTGCTGTTCTTGATGCTCAGAGATGTTCTGCCAACTCTTTGATTAATCCTTTGCTGCTTCTTTATCATTTTGACAATCCTTCTTTCAGCATGACTGAAAATCTTTCTAGAGACACTTCCACTTGCAAACTATTGAAACAATGGTGTACAGATGATGTTGTAGCTCCTTATTGATGGCTCAGTAACCTTTACATTTATACTAATATCTCTGAGGTCTGTATAATGTTCCTTAGTTTTTGTCATAATAGTTGTTACTGTGATGACAGTTAGTGGTCAGCTCACATACCATATCATCATCCAAAGAACATTAACTACTACTTAGAGTATTCTAGCATAACCTGCATCTGTTTAGAACCAACCACGTTACATTTTTTTAATACTATTGTTCATCCAGTACAAGACCCCAGATTCACTCAAGATGGATTACTGAATATTAGTCCCAATAGACAATAAAAGCAAGAGGTCACATTGAGAATACAACCACACATCAGGACTGGAGTAAATTTAAGTTTTTCTCAGTGGTGATTAAACATTACTAGCTTTGTTTTGGAGTTATTGAATGATACAAATCAGTCTTTCCTCAATTGAGAGCTAAGGTCAGCAGAGAGATCATCTATTTTTCCAATGGAATTAGTTTACTTCTGTTATGAAATGAATTAGTTTAATTCTTTTATGAAATGAATTAGTTTACTTCTTTTATGAAATGAATTAGTTTACTTCTTTTATGAAATGAAATGAGTTAGTTTACTTCTTTTATGAAATGAAATGAATTAGTTTACTTCTTTTATGAAATGAAATGAATTAGTTTACTTCTTTTATGAAATGAATTAGTTTACTTCTTTTATGAAATGAAATGACTTAGTTTACTTCTTTTATGAAATGAAATAAATTAGTTCATTTCTTTAATCAAATGAAATGAGTTAGTTTACTTCTTTTATGAAATGAATTAGTTTACTTCTTTTATGAAATGAATTAGTTTACTTCTTTTATGAAATGAAATAAATTAGTTTACTTCTTTTATGAAATGAAATAAATTAGTTTACTTCTTTTATGAAATGAATTAGTTTACTTCTTTTATGAAATGAATTAGTTTATTCTTTTATGAAATGAAATGAATTAGTTTACTTCTTTTATGAAATGAAATGAATTAGTTTACTTCTTTTATGAAATGAAATAAATTAGTTCATTTCTTTTATCAAATGAAATGAGTTAGTTTACTTCTTTTATGAAATGAATTAGTTTACTTCTTTTATGAAATGAATTAGTTTACTTCTTTTATGAAATGAATTAGTTTACTTCTTTTATGAAATGAATTAGTTTACTTTTTTAAATGAAAATTAATGAATTTTTTAGTTTACTTTATGAAATGAATTAGTTTACTTCTTTTATGAAATGAAATGAATTAGTTTACTTCTTTTATGAAATGAATTAGTTTACTTCTTTTATGAAATGAATTAGTTTACTTCTTTTATGAAATGAAATGAATTAGTTTACTTCTTTTATGAAATGAATTAGTTTACTTCTTTTATGAAATGAAATGAATTAGTTTACTTCTTTTATGAAATGAATTAGTTTACTTCTTTTATGAAATGAAATGAATTAGTTTACTTCTTTTATGAAAGGAAATAAATTAGTTCACTTCTTTTATGAAATGAAATAAATTAGTTCACTTCTTTTATGAAATGAAATAATTAGTTTTACTTCTTTTATGAAATGAATTAGTTTACTTGAATTTTTTTATGAAATGAATTAGTTTACTTCTTTTATGAAATGAAATTTAGTTTACTTTTTTTATGAAATAAAATTAGTTTACTTTTTTTATGAAATGAATTAGTTTACTTTTTTATGAAATGAATTAGTTTACTTTTTTTATGAAATGAAATAAATTTAATTAAATTAATTTTTTATGAAAGGAAATAAATTAGTTCACTTCTTTTATGAAATGAAATAAATTAGTTTACTTCTTTTATGAAATGAAATGAATTAGTTTACTTCTTTTATGAAATGAATTAGTTTACTTCTTTTATGAAATGAATTAGTTTACTTCTTTTATGAAATGAATTAGTTTACTTCTTTATGAAATGAAATAAATTAGTTTACTTCTTTTATGAAATAAATTAGTTTACTTCTTTTATGAAATGAGTTAGTTTACTTCTTTTATGAAATGAATTAGTTTACTTCTTTTATGAAATGAAATGAGTTAGTTTACTTCTTTTATGAAATGAAATGAGTTAGTTTACTTCTTTTATGAAATGAATTAGTTTACTTCTTTTATGAAATGAATTAGTTTACTTCTTTTATGAAATGAATTAGTTTACTTCTTTTATGAAATGAAATAAATTAGTTCACTTCTTTTATGAAATGAAATGAGTTAGTTTACTTCTTTTATGAAATGAATTAGTTTACTTCTTTTATGAAATGAATTAGTTTACTTCTTTTATGAAATGAATTAGTTTACTTCTTTTATGAAATGAATTAGTTTACTTCTTTTATGAAATGAAATGAATTAGTTTACTTCTTTTATGAAATGAAATGAATTAGTTTACTTCTTTTATGAAATGAAATGAATTAGTTTACTTCTTTTATGAAATGAAATGAATTAGTTTACTTCTTTTATGAAATGAAATGAATTAGTTTACTTCTTTTATGAAAGACTATGGAATGTGTTTTGCTTAATCTTTTTTAAATATTTCCTGCATAATTTTATATAAATGTATTTGCTGAAATTTTTGCTAATATTTTCTATTGTAAAGATGAATTAAATACTTTCAATGCATGTAGGTAAATAATGCAATAAACTGGCTTCTGTGTCAGGTTTTGAATACTTGTTTAAACCCCAGCTCTAAAAATGTTCATTATCAGAATGCCAAAGCATAAATATATTTTTATAAAATATTTATAAAAATGACTCACTTTGATTGAAGATTTTAAAGAATGTCCAGCTTGTTCACGTACAGTGAAGGAAGTTGTTCGTGATAAAGCCCGTAGATCTCTCCAAACTCCTTCCAAACGCAAGCAGTGAGATCCAATAGATGATGGCATCTACAATTATATGGAAATGAAATGAATTTGTGTTAGTTTTATTAAAATCTTGACTTCTTAGTGTTATTTAAAACGTAGCATTTGTAGCCTCCAAAGAAATTGTTTTATTTTGAATATTTATCAGCTTAACTAGAACAATAGTTTTTTTGTATTTTAATTCATATTTGTAAAATTTATAAAATAATATCCAATACACAAATAAAAAATCTTTTATTATATATTTAATTCTGCATTATTATCTCAAAGGAAGTAACATTATTAAATCCTAAAATAACTTAATTTTTGATATATTAAAAGCATAACAAATGCTAAATGAACCAATTATTTAATAAAAATGACATTACAGTGAAGTCAATAGAAGAACCTCGGCTGGTCTCTGTATAACCACTCCAGGGATACTCCATACAACATTGGTATATTCCTGTGCTGAACCTAGAATAAGGAAAATATTAATGTTCAAAGAAAATTAGTTGCTTTATGACAGAAAAACTATTATTTTCTCAATGATAAAATGTTTTACCAACATTGCAAGTTTCAACAACAGGCAGAAAGAATAAATGAAATGAGTAAAATCTCAAATCTGAGAAATAAAATAACCAATAGTTGAAGATTTGAATTTGGAATTAGCCAAAAGTTTATCAGTATTAACCCAGTAAAATTTAGTATCATCCACCATCCCAGATTGACAAATAGGTCTACATTTCTAACATAGGTTACATCTTCATTAACTACAAAAAATGCTCAAGTTTTGAAAAGGCTACTATTAAGAATATAGTATAGCCATAAAAAATTCCAAAATACTATTTGGACTAATTATTGTCTGTCCTTACATAACTGTAAGATAGGAAAAGATGAATGTTTTTAAGGAAGACTGATAAAAACTGATTAACAAAAAGAGTGTATCCATTATCTGGTTCTGGAAAATGACCAGCTGAGTGCTGTGAGTCAGTGATTAATGATCACTGATGTCAATGTATTCAGAGCCATTGAATTTGCTAGCAGAGTTCCGAGATTAGGCTTCTTGCTTATTTTCTCTTTCTGCCTTTGGAAGCTAAAGAGGAATAAAGTATAGACAATGTCTGTATGTTGCAAAGCAGACATGCTTTTACATTAGGATGTGTGAGTGTGTGTGCATGCATGTATAAAGTCGTATCAGCGATAGGATAACTACTCCTTTATGGAAAAAGTAACCAACTTCTGATGAGAGTTCAATTATAAAAACTGTCTTAAAAATTCAGTGTCATCAAGCTGAGAACATAATCAGCTGTTCTCAAAACAAATCAGATAAACTAACAGGATGAAGTTATATTTACATTTTAAAAATTAATGAAAATTTGAAATTAAGTTGGTTCAATATTTATTTTTCTTAAATGTAGAAAAAAATCTGAAGATTGCCATGTGTTATTATGCTACATTATTATGTTGACAACCAACTCACTGAAGATGATACTATTGTGAGTGAATTAGATAATCCAAACACTGAGGATTTTGCAAAAAATTAAAATATTTAAGCATGAATATGGACTACCTCCCCTCTCCTACTTAAGGATCCAGAGGTAGAGTATTGTTTTCTAGTTTTACTGACATCACTTCCAACAAATGAGAGTGAAAACCCAGTAAACAAAGGTCTGGCAACAGATATATAAATGGGTTGAAAGCTCACTAGCATCAGATGATGAGAGGAGGTGGATAAACAAGAGCTACCAAACAGCCTAATATAATTATCTAAAGTTTGAAAAGAATAACTTAAGAATATTTGAATCCTTACACTTACAAGAACTGTTTTGTTCATCCCATTCTCAAAAACAAGCAAAGTAAAAGAATTGAAATTTTACCCACTATAGTTAACAAACAATTTAATAGCTACCATGTCACCCACAGAAGTTTTTCTTTAAATCTATTTGATATTACAGATATAATTATCCCTTTAATCTATATTCAAAGCATTTTAATGAGCCTACATTACATATATTATTTTTAAATATACCATATATATTTAATAGTAAAAAAACAATGCAATTTAAAATTTAAAAAATATGCAAATATTCAAAATCATACAATTATAATGAAGGTAATTCTGTCATAATTCATTCACAAGAAAAGTGTTGAGAGAACAAATTCAAAAAATGAATTCAATAAACATACACAACAGTACAACTGCTATGCACTAGTTCAATGAAGGGAAACTAATGCTTTTATCTATGAAGTTAATTATTGTTCCAATTAATTTTTAAAAACAACAATTCTCCTGTATTTTGCTCTATCTTTTATAAGAATTATGCTATCATGCAGTTATTGGCACTCAGAAATAAAATTGACTTGCTGATTAGCTCTTTTGCTAACACTATGTTCAATAACTAATACATGCTTTAGTGAAATAATTTATTATTGCTAATTTCTTTCCAAAGTAGAAATGGAAGTTTGAAAATGGAAAAGATACATGCTTACATCAAATCAGGATCTCCTTTCAAAGGAGAAAGAAATGTGAAGTTATGACCTCGATTTGTTCTAGTACCATGAGAATATTCAAAAATGGCTTTTTCACCCCGGCCAAACATATTGGGCAGTCTCATACCCAGTAGCTGAAAAGAAAGAAATATTTATAAGCATTCAAAAATAAGAAGAAAGGAAGTTAACCAGTATATTTTTAATTTAAAAATAAATTAAATGAATTATAATAAATTTTTTAATATTTAACTTACCTCTGCTTTAAAGTGTTTAGAAATATTTATTAGAGTTCAATTTTTTTTAATTAAACAGAACATAGTTTTAACAAGTGTTTAATTTTGTTTTTACAATGATGGCCCAGGAACAACTCAAGGTAGGATATGTGGAGAAGCTAACAGTTAACTCTGGACTTGAACAGGTTAAGATTGTAGTGTTCAGGAAAGCATCATAAATAATAAATTTATTTTTATTTTAAAGAAAATGGATACATAATCAAAATTTATATTCATTAAGCCACTAAAACTTTATTATATCCACAAATTTTCCAAGCTTAAATTATGCTAGATTAGATGTAGATGTTAGTTGCTAATTAATGGAAACAGTACGTCTGTTGATCAAAATAGAATTAAGAAGTCCTCATAAAAATTTCAGAAGAAATAAAAGAAACTGAATTTATAATATGACCATTTCTTAACATAGCATCATGATGAATTTTACTATTTCTTGCTCTTTGCACTTTATTTTGAATAACAAAAAAAAAAATAATGTAAAAATAACCAGGAAATGAAGGCTGTTTTCAGAGAATAAACCCTACAGTTCAGTAACCCATTTCCTGATAAAAAAAATGGTGTGAGTTGATTTAATATAGATATGGGCCAGATTTTTCAATCAGAAATTACCTATCAGTCTTCATAATAGGTTAATTTTAACACAATTTGAAAAGTAGGTGATATCACTAAAGTTCTTTACATATAGAATAGAAATTTGCAATTTTTTTTAAAATGGCAGTTCAATTGCAATAATAGTGAGGAACAAGAAATAGTAGATTACCTTACTCATAGCTACAATGACTACATTTGGCAGTGTGAAAGAAAGAGATGAGAATAAAATCAAAAACAAATATATTACTTTCATCATGTAATAAAAAAATCCTATTTCATACAAACAGTAACCAAAAAAAAAAAATTAAGCACATGATACAGGTACGCTTAAAAGTTCTCAGTCCAACCCCAAGAATCATATAATAAAAAATTAAATGTAAAACTGTTGTCAGATTTTGAGAACTTGGTTGGTCTGAGAACTTTTCAGCACACACACACACACACATATATATATATATATATATATATATGCCCAGTCTTCAAGAATGCAGCCAACCGATGATCTCCCTCCCAGTATAGACCCATTAGTATCCTCAGTATCATCAGCAAACTTCTTGAGGCCTTAATCAACAAGAAGGTCACTGAGCACCTGAATAGGAACAACCTCTTGTGTGGCGAGAAGTATGGGTTACAATCAGCCCGATTCACTGCTGATGTCCTAACTACCATTACACACAGAATTAGTGAGGCCCTTGATGACACACATACCACAAGGACCATAGCATTAGATATCTCAAAGACCTTCAACAAAGTGTGGCACAAAGGTTTGAAGTATTTTCTCTATTATAAAATCCTTCCTCACAGGTAGATCCTTGAAGGCCCTGGGGATCAACACCGGTCTCCCCAGAGCTCACTTCTCAGACTAACTCTCTTTCTCATTTACATAAATGATCTACCTAAGAATATACTCCAATCATTTGTAAACATCTATGTCAATGATATGACAATATACAGGCGCACCTCTAAAAGTCTTGATGATCAGAGATTGGCAGCTGACATCTCTTCCAATCTAACACTAACTTCTCAGCGAGGACAAAATGGCTGGTTACATTCAATTCCTCTAAAACCAAACTGGTTACATTCTATCACTGGCAATCAAACTCCGAACCACCGCCAGTCATGATGAACAGATGTCCCTTTGAGCATGCTCTATACCTCAAACTCACATGCAATTTCAAGTGGAATTCCTATATATGATCCATCACTAAAGATGTAGGTAAAATGTACCTGTACTGCTCCAATAAGTAACTGACTTCTCATGCTATCCTCTACTTTTATAAGAGCCAGAAAATGGAATACTGTTGCTATATTTGTGCAGAAGCTGCCTAGACCTCACTTTCCAGTCTTCATAGAGTTCAAAACATCTCCAAGTCTTTGTAGAAGAACAATTATCCCCCCCTCCAACTTCTCTCTCTCACAGGCAGGATGTGGCAAGCCTCTTCCTGCTTTATCACTACTCCCATGAAAAGTGCTTGGACTAACTGCTTCTGCTGGTTCTACCAGGTCGAACCTTCACACCTAGGACCCACCAAGCTACTTATATTGTAGTAAACCACATTCCATCTGTATTCCATTGGCAAGTAGTAAGTTCCACTGTTGATGCTCCCTAGAGGATGTTTTCCTGACAACTACAATCTTAACCTATTCAAGTCTAGAGTCAACCATTATCTTGCCCTCCTATCCATATAAACTACCCACTATCATAACCCTCTACTTAGAGTAGCCCCTGGGTCTTGTACAGGGTGAACCTTACTGTAAAATACAGTGGGCTATGATAAGTTTTTAGCCACCCTTGATTACAGCAATTTTGGCTTGTTTAACCTTTACCATGCTAAATTCTTTCTTGCCACTGCTTTTTTTTTTTTTTTTTTTTTTGGAAAGTGCAAAAATATGAACACCTACTGTTTTCACAGCTGTTTAAAACGCTCATTTTTGTCCTATAGGAAAATCCAACATAGCACTTGAACAAAATATTAGGCGAAAAATCATCAGTAACATTTTAAACCTCTCAATAGACTTTGTCACATTTTGACCCCTTAGCAATGTTGTTTTCCTCCAAACTCTCAATTTTATTCCTGAAATAGTTTGATTATAATTTAAGTTTTCTGATTTTCCAAAAAATGTGGTTAATTTCCCATTATTGGAGAAATTTTTTGTTTAGAACTAGAAAAAATGCTAAATTTTCACTATTTTTTCACATTTTACCCACTGAAAAATTTTTTGAGTCATTTACACCAGCCAATCTTACTTTTAAATAAAAGAACATATTGTTTGCTTTCAGAAAATAACTAGTTTCATGGGCTTCAGATCAAAAGTTTCCTTGATATTAGTTTAGGTGATGATAAAACAGTCATTTTTCAATATTTTACCCCTATAAAAGTATGAAAATCCATTTTTTCAGAGAAAATAAGCTGTGACAAAATGACTTTTGCTATTTTGTGATGATTTTTACTTGGGATAAAAAAAATTTTACCATAGCAACCCTGAATTGACTTTATTTAAGTTTAGAGGGGCTATAGGAACCGTCAAAGAGCTGTTTTAAAATTGTTATAACTTTCTTTGTACTGTGTGTATAGATTTTAATTTTTGTACACTAATGAAAGAATGAATAAATAATATTTTGATGTAATGCAATATGTTTTGCATGATTGTTTTGATGTTGAAAACAAAAAAAATCGAAACATGAAATAAAAAACACAAAATATAAAACAAATACGTAAATAATTCAATGTACTTTAACTTTTATTACTCCTTGTGAAGTTCTGGGGGTGCAATAGAAAGCAAAATCACAAAGAAGACTTGCCTTTTGTCAAAAAAGTGACATGTTTCCTCTTGTTTACAAGAAGACACTGGCATTTGTTTGCTTTCTTTCTTTCACCAACTCATATTTATTAGTTTCACTGACAAATAAAATTATTATTTCATTGTTTATAAATAGACAAAATAATTCATCTTCAGAAAGGCTATCAGTTATATCAGTGGTCACCAATAGCTTCTATAAAATTAGTCAGGCATGGATGATAGTAGCCGTTAGTGGTCAACATCACTTTCCTTTACATCAACAGTATGGTTATCATCTTCAACCACTTCACCGTTAATATCCACTCAAGTAAAGCCTTCAAAATCATCATCAGCGTCTTAATCAAAGAAAAACTCCTGAATAAAGGCTTTGTTGGATATTGATGTGACTGCAGTGTGGTAAAGGTTAATAACGTCTCTTCTTTTTTTTTCAGACAATACCGTGTTAGTTTCAAGCTACTCTCATCTATGAACAATAGTTGATTTATATCTTGCAATGAAAGTTCGTGGCAGTAAGGAAATTAGTGAATTTCAACAAGGGCAAATAATAGAATGGCATCAGTGTGGCAAGTCAAATAGAGTAATTGCTAGGTTTTTCCAGGTTAATCATCAAACGGTTAATAATATTGTCAAGATATTTAATGAAGAACACCATTGTGGAACAACATTCAGGAAAACCAAGCATCGTGTCTGAGCGAACAAAAAGGGCACTGAATAGGGAAGTTATCAGAAACCGTTGTCAGAGTATCAAAAATGTCGCCATATGTAGTGAGAAAGACTCTGAAAGAGCTAGGCTATTAAAGAAGAGTTGCAAGAAAGAAGCTCTTGATTTCAGAGGTTAACAGGAACCTTCGTATGGATTGGGCGAGAGAATTTGAGAGCAAAGATAATGAATTTTGGCAGGCTGTAATTTGGTCAGATAAAAGTAAATTCTACCAATATTCTAATTCGAGATTGGTTTATGTTTGGAGAAATCAGCATGAGACTTGCAACACTGAATGTTTGAAGGCAACCGTGAAACATGGAGGGATTAGAGTAATGGTGTGGGGCACTGTTTAGTTTGGAGGGAAATCCGAGATGATTCTTGTTGATGAGCAGATGAATGGCCCAAAATACTGTCAAATATTATTGAGAAAGGACTACTCCCACTATTTGAAACCAATAGCAAGAAAGTCTATCTTTTTCAAGAAGATGGAGCACCATGTCATACAAACAAAGTAGCAAAGGCCTGGAAGGAATCACAAGGAATCAAGTCACTGCCATGGGTAGCCCAAAGTCCTGACATAAATCCAATAGGGTACGTGTTTGGGAGTATCTTGACCAAAGACTTCAAGAGCATGCAACCAAAATCACGTCAGTGGCAACCCTTAAAGAAACATTGCTAAAGGAGTAGCAAAATATGGATCAGACAATTGTTGATAACTTGATCAAATCCATGAAAAGTCGAATAACAAGTACTGAAACTAGCAAATGGAGGACCTACACCATACTAATTTCAAATACTGTTTGTTTATGCTGAATAGGGATTACATAATTAAATTTACATTGCCCTATAATCATTCACAATAGATGGTTTTATTTTACAATGCTCAATAGTAATTTACAATAATTTAATTCTAGTTTACACTAAAACAAAGTGGCCTCATAATAATACAAAAAATACATTATAACTTCAAGATTTTTAGACAAAACATGACAAGAGATTGTGATAGATAATGAATATTATCAAAAATAGTACAAAAACTGCATAAAAAAAATTCACTCACTAGACTAGCATCATTCGTACCAATCAATGTGTTGATGCCACCACTAACACGACGCATTTCTTCCACTTCAAATGTTACCTCATAACCATCTACAGTTTCATCTACAAGAAAACAAACATTATGTAAGCATTTAAAGCTTAGATATTTTAATGTTAATTTAGACATATTTTTAAATACATGAATAGTTTATTAAAAACAACTGTCAATCCATAGTTTATATGCATGAAATATAAAACTGAACTGTTTTTATACTTTTGATGATTGACTGAAAAATACAACATAAGTTCACTTTTGTAATTAAATATTATTTTTCAATGTTTAATTCAGTAACATAAAATAAATTTCAGCAACTATTTTTCACACCATGTATTGTGAGCAATTTGAATAAAATCATGAAATTACTAGGGTGATAAGGAGACTAGATAACTTCAGTGAAAATACAAAATTAGGATTAATGTTTTGCTATAGAATGAACATGTTTGTCAATAGCAAAGTGCTGCTGTTTACAGGATTCAGCTAAGAACACAAGTAAAAATTGTGTTTCTCAAGAGAAGTGTTCTCAGAAGCCAAATTACTAAAAAAAGAAAGGAGACTTTATCTATTTAGAAAAGGTTTTCTCGTTTTTGAAAGAAAAATTATTTCAACTGTTAATTCTCATCTAATATATAAAGCTTTAGCTATTTGATTTTGAGCAAGATCAGAAGAACTATTTCATCTCTTTCATATCGTTTGTCAAATATCAGATGGTTAGGCACAACAGGATAGCATTAGCAATGGACACAGGAATATTAATATTTATTTTTCCAAAGGGCATTAGCAAAAGCAACACTAGCAATTGACAAATTGAATTTTAAAACATTTCAGTAGTTTTATTTTCTAATCTTACAAATGTAAATATTTAATCTATATAGGCAACTCATATCCTAAACATAGACAAGCTACCTGCATGAATTCTGTTTCTTTTTCCAGTGAGAGCATTTAAACAAATTACATATACAGAAGGTCCTTGGGTTACGTTAGACCTGAAATATAGTGTTTCATGGTTATGGTGCTACATTCGCTCTCATTTGTGTTGTTTTTCTTTTTAACTTTTTGCTCTTCATTGACTCCCAAGCGTAAAGCAGACTTCTAGGTGCTTATGTAGGTGAGTTCTGACCTACCTCGAAAATCAGGTTACATCATGCCATAGGAACAGATCTATGACGTAAGTCGAGGACCCCCTGTATTGAAAAATATTTTTTTCCAAATATGTACATTTCCTAATATATTTACTATAAAGTACTTCAATAATAAACTAAGCATGTAATGCTGGGTTATATTTTCAAAAAAGTATCAGTCAATTACTGAAACCAAAACTAAAAATTTATTAGAATCACATTTTTGATAAAATAATGTGCATTTTAGAAATTTTTAATTTAAGCAGCTTTTATTGAAAAGCCACAGATAAGATATATTTTTAAGAATTTTTTTATTTTGTTTTTGTAAGAGATAGCTGATGGTTTGTTCCAGTATGTGTAAAATTTTCCCAATATTATATGCTTGAGAACTTTCAACCACCACTAGTCATTTTGAAAGACAAAATTTGTTATGGTTTTAAATTCTAGAAAAATTTGATTCACTTTTTTTTTTCTATCATAGTGTTTGGTGGTTATTATAAATCATGTTTAGAACTAGGTGATGATATCATCTACAGGCTACTTATACAACATAAGTTAAGTCAGTTGTTGTATTATAAACATTCAACATGAGTATTATTATTGAATATATTTAATACACCAATTCCCAAAAAAAAAGATATCTAATGTACTTTTTTGTTTTTTGTACAATTTATGTTGCATATTTTTGTACTGTCTGCAAGGTTCTGACTATTGGTAAGAATATGATGGCTTTGAATGCTATGTTGATTAATATGTATCTTTACAGCATCATTGTCTGTGACAAAAATGCATTTCTTTTATTTGCTATATATCCAAGTTTAAATTACTTCTGATACTGAAAAGATACAACATAAGTTCACTTTTGTAATTAAATATTATTTTTCAGTGTTTAATTTAGTAACATAAAAGAAATTTCAGCAACCATTTTTTACGTCATGTATTATGAGCAATTTGAGTAAAATAGGTTAATGAAGAGCTTAAAATCAATTTGAATCTATTTAGCACTGGTTAATTTTGTAAACATTTAATAATCAAATTTTGTAAAATATGTTTTAGTCTTTTTAATTTATTTATAATAACTGAAAATTCTGAAGGATAAGAATATTTTATGCTGCACAATTTAAGTAATATAAATAAAAATATAAAACAAGTAGAAATATTTTTCTGCTTAGACATCCAGAGTTTACCATATTTTTAAATACCAATGCAACTATTTTACAATTATTTTAACTACATAGAATAATTAAGAGATTTTGAATTTAACTAAGATTTTCTCTTAAATAAGTGAATTATCAAAAAATAGATTCTATATTAATGACAAAAATAAAAATTCAATAAAACATTTGCATTTTATTTGTGATAAAAACATCAGGTTATACCAAAATTTAAAATACATTTGACCAATGAATTATTAATATCAACAAATCATAAGAGCAATCAAATATAATTAATTAAAACAGATTTAAAAAATTAGATTACTGGGGGTGGGGAGACAAACAAACTTACTCCTTATATTGTCAACAATTATTTTAATTGATTTGAAGAGTCCAAGCTTTTCAAATCTCAGCTTAACATCATTTGCTCTAAGTACCATCTGAAAAAAACAAAGAATATAAAAATTACAAAATGCCAATACAATGTTGTTTTATTGTATAATTGAAATTCCCATTGGTTTAATAGATATCAGCAAATAATATTTAAAATGATTGAACATCTTTTCGTATAAACACATCTAAAAAATTTGTGTATATATTTATATATTAACCAAACAATATATCAAATAATCTTTATTACTAAAATGCTTTTTGAAAAAGTTAATTATATACCACACCAACTCAAGTATTACTGTAAGGTTAAAAGACATGTTAAAATGAATAATAATGAATAAAGAACCAGTTAGACTTGAAAGATGTGATTTTTATAATGTTTAATTTTAAAAAGACCTTTTATCAACCATAAAATTGAAAGGAGGTGAACCAGATATTTAAATGCATGACAAACGTTACAATTTTTAAAAATTAAAGGCTTTAATCAGTATCCTCATAACTGTAAATGATAGAACACTGTCTTTGACCATCAGCAATAAAAGCTCAAAGAAATTTGTTTTTCTCCATTTTGAAAAATAGCTAACATCTGATTTATGTAATTCTTTTGACCAGAATACTGTCAGATGATAATTTACAGATTAACTTCAGTTTTATGATTTCTAATACACAAATACAATATCCAAGGAACTAATTATATTAGACAGTGTGGTAACAAGAGAAACAAATAATGTTGACTTATAGCAATGAAATATTTTAATAAATGAAAACTAATGGCAATTGTTCAACACCATTGAGATTGTAATTTTTTTTTAATCTATTCACCTCAAGCAAAGCAATAATGTCACTAAGACACATGGCTACTGGGAGTGAAAGAAAATGAAAACCAATTGGAAACCCAATCCTAAACAGAAAACAAGGGATAAACTTCTACTCTTGTTTAAAAGACAGGGGAGGAGTGTGAACCAAGTGATAGGCAAACCTATCTACTCCTATTGAAGGAAAAAAGTAAATAAATAGTAAATAAAATTTCATTGTTTAGAAATATAGAATTGAAGTAAACTTTAAACAGAACTTGAAACCCTATCTTAAAACACATAATATATATAATGTTTGTATATGCACATTATATATTTTCCAAATATTGTTATAGCCAGAGGGGGAAGTAGTAGTGGAGACAAGCTCCCACTGTTTACAAAATGCTTCTCCATCACATACATCTCAAATTGTTGGTACAACCAACAAGATCCAAATGAAATGAAAATTAAAATGTAAAGTTATTGCTTACATATCACAAAAATGATAACAGAAATTAAAAAGTAGAATTCATTTTTATAACAATATTTAGCTATTAAAAAACAAACTTTTTTGCATCCTATCTGATAAAACTGAACAAAATAATTTTTTAAAAATTTGACCTTTTTTTGCATATACCAATTGAAAGCAAATTAACTTATTAAATCAATAACAATTATAAATTTTAATATTTTATCACATTTTACTGGAAGAGAATTGGAATATTTGTAATTATTCTTATTAAATCATATCCCATCCCATTTACAAAATCATGCATGGAAATATGGTCCAGTAGATTCCTTTTTGATTTCAACCACACATGAAAATGATTAATATAAACAAAATAGTGCAAATGATTTTCAGTATTTGTTTTGGATATTTGAAGTATGTTGGCCATATACCATACTATATGATGATGTTGATTAAGCAATGACTTGACTTTTGATGGAACAAGTTCAACAAGAAATCTCCATGACAAAACCTTTTTTTATATTTGAATCACATTTTTAATTTTCTTAAAATAAAACATATAATTTGCTAAAGAAGTTGATTAAATTCTTCCATCTTCAATGTTAGAATAAACAATATTGTTACTTTTTCTTAAATGCATACTGATATGAAAGCTGTTACAATAAAAACTAACATTTCTGAATGCAGTTTGTTAAACACTAAATACACTTGGTGACCAAAACAAACTTTTTAAGCCACTCAAAAACGAGATAGATACATCTGTATAGATAAACAAAACACACATATGTGCCTATACACATATAGTTATGGTTATTAGTTGATTTAGATAAAACATTTTAACATATTTACCTCTTGAAAATTTGAGGCACCAAATATATTTTTAACTTCTTTCACCACAATATCATTTTTGGTCCTACCAAGGCCATCAATAATGACTCGGCGCACTTTAGCCTAAGAAGAAAAAGCAAATTATAAAATAATACTAATGTAGAAAAATTGTTTATGACATGTTATTGTTATAATAATCTTTTGGTTTCAAGAGAAAGGAATAATGAGGATTAGATTTTTGAATAATGTTTATTGTTAGTATATACTGTGTCATACAGATGTGCCAAAGCTAGATGAAATGTCCATTTCAGTGGCTAGTTGTTAGGATGGTGATCAGGGTTAAGAGAAAAGCCTGAAGTTGACCTATTTCTTGTGCTGACCTGGCCAAGATCACAGGATATGATCAGTACACGTGTTAGTTGACCAAAGTCATGGAAGTGGGTTGATCTCATTGGTTGGTAGGCCTATTCTATGGACTCCAAGGGAATGCCTTGCACGTGTTGGTTATGCCAAGGTGTTGTCAGATTGACATGGTTGGTAAGCCTGTTCTGTGGAACATGGCCACATTGGCAACTGTGAAGGGAATCCCTCATAAATGAGTCAGATATGCTGAGGTGACGAGGGTGGATTGCTGCAAATCTGGCTATGATGATACAATGGTGCCAGCATGAGTAGTTGGGAGAAGTCTTGAATCTGATACTGCTAATGCATAGGGTGCAAGCATGATGAGTCAGAAGTCATAAATCTAACGTTGCCGAGATGACAAGGTGGTGTCGAGTCAATTTCATGGTTGGTATTTGCTGAGGTGACAAGTTTGAGATGTTGTCATGTTGAAGCTGGATAGGTTATTAGTCAAGCCAGGGAGTAGTAACAGTCATTGAGATGAGCAGTCATGTTGAGAGGTGGTGGTGGCGATGATGGCAGCAGCAGCACCCAACGCAACAGCCAGTGGTCTCCCAATCCAAAAGTGTCTTGGTCGCTATCAAAGATTTGCTTTTAAGCAGGTCTGGTAGTCCCCAGGGGTATCTCCTTTTCAGGTTGGAACATTTATGATTGACCATTGTCGCTTTCACTGCCAGATCATGCTTCATAGACTGGATGTGATGCATGGAGCCTATGCGCAAAGAAAGACTTTTTTTATTTCGCCCAAAAGCCTTCATGGCATTCACATCCGGCCAGAGACGGAATGAATCAGAAAGAGATCTAATTGCAGCGGAATATAACATTATCAAGCATATAATAGAAAAAATAAATAATTAATAAGAAACTTTATTATAATTATTTATAAATCAAATATTTTTTCCTTTTAATAAGAGATATTAAAATTAGACTTGTAAAATATTTATTTTCAAAACAATGGCACCCACACAAAAATAAATGATAGAAAAAGAGTGTTTGAATTTCTTTAAAATTTCAATAAGATTATTTTTTACCATAAATGAAAATTTTTGAAAAATAAAAACAATGCAATCTTGCAGAACACTTAAAGTAGAGAAAGAGTAAAAAATGTAAACCTACTGGCATTTCAGACAGAGGTATCCTTCTGAATCGAGAAGGTGTATCTTTTTTTACTGAGGAAGTCATTTCCTGCAAAAATAAAAAATGTTCACTTAGATAATAAAAGTCCAAATTCCATTTGTGCAGTCACCATTTTTATATAGCTGTAAAATTTTACAAAGTTATAAAAATTGACAACACAAAAGAAAAGAAAAAATTCTACTTTGCTCTAAATTAAATGATAAATAAGTAAGATTATTTTAATTATCAACAAAATAAAGTGAATAGGTAAGTTTTGTATAATTATATTTCAGTCCTGGTTTTATCATTTTTACTATAATAATATGTACAGTGTGGCAGGTAACTGAAAACAAATTACAATATAAAGATAAAACAAAAATGCTGAATATAATGAGCATATCTTTAAAAAGTTTTGTACACATGTTCAACTTATAAAAAGCTTATTTAATAAAACTGCATTGAATCTTGGTCTTCATGCAGTCTCAGAAAAGACTGCTTGCCGAAATCATGTAGCTATCATTCATGTTGATCAGCATGTCCACAATGGCAACTCTGGTATTCTAGATCTACTGATTAGCCTCTTCTTGACAACAACCTAGTCCAGGAGATTCAAAGCCAGGAAGCCTTACATTGTTTGGTGATATGATCAGAAAAATTCTCAGTTATCCACTCCTGGATTATATGGAGCATGTGGGAGAGAGAGCAGAATTCTGTTGAAATATGTACAGCCAATCCCTTGATCCAGGCTTTCAATACTATACCCAGCACATCAATGTAGGCAATAGCATTAACCCTAAAGCACTGCAGGAAGTGGGTGTATTATGACATGGCTCTCATTGCTGACAGCAAGAAAGATAATCATAGACAACATGGAGATATATCACCATGACTACCTCTTTAGGGTCTGAGCAATGTCCTCTGTTGTTCCTTCCATTTAGAAAAGAACCAGAGGCATATTGCATTCCATGGTTTTCTTGAACTTATTCAGCAAGTTCTCTGATTGGATCACACAGTTCTCCTAAAACTTATCAGATATGAAACCACACATCTCAGACTGCCACCTTCAGCTGCTTGACAATGGGCCTCATAGACTTGCTAGGGTTGTGATTGATGATCTATTGGGCAAATTCAGTCATCCTTATAATCTCTGACCAATGTTTCTTTCATTTGGCCACGGAAGATACATGCCTTCCAGAGAACTTCAGCTCTTTTCTATCTGTGAATATGAAGGATATGGCTATCTCCAAGTCTCTGTGATTGATGGATGATAACATGAAAAGATTGTGCCTTTTCATTTCCTGTGACATACTGAAAGTTGTTGTGTTAATATACTCAATATGACTGAAAGAGAAATGAGAATGCTAACATTATTAGGGTGTTTTCCATTTATGGCCTACTAAAGGTATTTTTTCAAATAACTAGCATATCCAACATATTAGAATTTAGCTGGCTTACCAAAACTTAAGATACATAGCAATTCAAAAAAACAAGTGAGGTTGAACTAAGAGTTCATCTTAGTTCATCATAGCCAAAGACTAAAAAGTTATTATTTAATGGGATTTGTATCTGGCCATAAAAGTGATCTTATCGCCATAATGAGGCTTTATAATCAAGATTAAAGTCATATAACTTTATCTTTATGGCATGAATCTCTTCTCTTCCCCTGAATTAAATAACAGGGTTAGATAGTCTGGGAGGACTAATCTGTTGAATTCAGAATTGTGGAGAAAACAACAGGAAACCACACCATGATTTTTCCCAAGAAATCATTGCCGATAACAGATAATAAAGAAAAGGAATCTGTGGAGTGCCATGATCACCTATGTCCTGAAGGAACATAGAATTAAAAAACACACATACAATTTCATGTTTATTATACTTGTAGTCTGGTGGATAGAAACATTGATTCTTTCTACCAAGTTCATATTTTTTGGAATCTCATGTTTAACCCTAGAGCTAACCAATGCTAAAAACAGTAGAGAGGTAATGCTGCAGAATAGGCCAATATAAAGGCATGGCAACTTCAAGTCTCTAAGAAAACAGCTAAAATGAAACATTCCATTCAAAACTCCTTGAAGGCAGACAGATGAGATGAGCCAAAACATTATTATAAAAACAACTAGAATTCTTATTTAAAAAAATAAATTATAACAATACTTCATCTCAAAATTCAAAGGTAACTCATGGAAGTTAATTTTTCACTTTACCTTGGCTTGATATTAGTGAGACCATCCAACCGATATTACTAGCTAGAGAGAAGCCCCTAGTTTCTAGGAATGCACTTTTGTATATTAATTTATTTCTAATAACCAACAAAAACAAAATATACATGAATTCTTGTTCAATCATTCCATAGTGAATGCGGCATGGGATACCTAAATAAATCCTAATACCACAGTACTTTTAACTTTTAATTTAGCAATGAGCTATATGTTATATATGAAATGGATTGTTTTTTTAAAACAGTTTTCTTATAAACAAGGACAAAGCTCAGATTAGTTTAAAAATTAAGCATATTTAAACATGAAATGAGGCTCAAATTTTTTAAACACTACTTACCTCTGCCCCTAGTTCAACTTATGGAGAAATAACTGAAAGTACTCTCATTTGAGTTATATCTTATGCATGAAACAAGACACAAGCTTGATAATTTGCCAAACATATTCAGGAAGTATCACCACAAACTTTCTAAAAAATACATTTTAAATGTCTTCTTTGAAGCTAAATTTTGTTTTTATTTGAAAGATAATAGCTTAAACAACTGCAACCAGGCTAAAGAAGAAAAATGAAAATGTGCAGAAATAGATAGAATGAATATTACAGACAAAGGAGATATGCATAAACAAATAAGGGAACTAACAGAAGACATGCTCAATCAACAGGCTGCATAAAATCCAAGGACAGAATGCTTATATTAGAGAAAGAAAAAGTTCTTCAAAGCTGGAACGAATATATTGGAGATCTCTTCCATGATGAAAGAGAACAACCAGCAATACACAGAAATAACGAGGGGACAGAAATACTAAAAACCAGAGTGGAAGCTGCACTGGCCAAGTTGAACAGAAATAAAGCAGCAGGGCCAGACAGAATTGTAATAGAGATGCTAGCAGCCTTAGATGATTTCGGCATAGACAAGATTACAGAAATAATAAATGAAATCAACAATAGAGGTGATATACCAGAAGACTTAAACAGATCTATTTTCATAGCACTACCTAAGAAACCAGGCACAAATGAATATGAAATCCACTAAACAATCAGCCTAATGAGCCACATAACAAAACTCATCATCCAAATTCTAATGAATAGAGCACACAGCAGAATCAGGCCTGAGATAGGACAAGAACAGTGCAGGTTTTTTAAAGTTACCGTAACAAGGAACACAATATTTATGCCCAGAATGTTATCAGAAAGCGCAATACAAATGCAGAAGAACATGTACCTGTGTTTTATAGGCTACGCAAAGACATTTGACAAAGTAAACCACAAAGATCTGCTCAGCAACCTTGACATATTCAGGAAAGACATTAGAACAATCAAAAATCTCTACTGTCAGCAAACCGCCTGCATATGGATAATAAAATGAGTTCAGCAGATATATAAAAATAGAAAGGTGTGTAAGACAAGGATGTGTCAACTCACCAGACTTATTCAACCTATAAAGTGAGGCAATTCTGAAAGAATTAGAAATCCTACCAGGATTCATTATTGGCAGCCACAATCTTAACAACATAAGATATGCAGATGACACAGTGTTGATAGCAGACATGGAAAGGAAACTACAAAAACTCCTACAGAAGGTAGTGAAGGAAAGAAAAGAAGAAAGGACTAAATATAAATTACAAGAAGACAGAATGCATGGTTGTTAGCAAAAGGATGAGCCCAAAATGCAAATTACAAATTGGGATACTAAAATCAAACAAGTACAAAAATTTAAATATCTGGGAAAGTGTTCTAACAGAGGACAGAAAGTGCAACACTGAAATCCAAAGACACATTGGGATAGCCAAAGATGCATTCCAAAAGCTAAGCAGAGTATTAAGAAACAGAAAAAATTTTGTTAGAAACAAAAAAAAAAGACTGAACTGTTACATGATATCTGTCCTCCTATATGGCAGTGAATGCTGGACAATCTCCTCAAAAGAAGAAGAAGACTTTTGAAGCAACAGAAATGTGGTTCTACAGAAGGATGCTGAGGATACCATGGACTGAACATGTGAGCAACAACAAGGTTTTTAGAGAAAATGGAAACAAAAGGAAACTTATACTTAACATCAGGAAGAGACAGTTGAAATTTCTGGGGCACATAATGAGGAAAGAGGGCTTGGAAAATCTGATACTCACAGGACAGATTGAAGGCAAGAGGACAAGGAAAAACAATGCATAACATAATGATTTTGAGTAAATGGATGGTGGAACAGGGTTTGGGAGAAATAATAAAAAAAAAAATTATTAAGAGCTAAAAAGGACAGGAAATGTGGAGAGCCATGATCACCTACATCCTGAAGGGACACATTCAAAAAAAAATAAGAATGTTGCCTTGTTAAAAAATTCCCAAATAAAAATTTTTTTTTTCAAAACTTTTTTGTTAACAAAAACAACTTTTTCCAATGTATTTCTAAAACTTTTTATTTTATAAAGAAGATCTATTTTATTAAAAAATTTTTTTATTTCTTTTGATTATTGTAAATTATTTATTGTAAAAATTATTTTGAAGTAATTTTGTTTTAATAATGTTTAATTAAAATTTGTAAATAAACTAAATTTCACATTTTTTTTTAACATGAAAAAAAAAAACGTTCTATTTTTCCTCCAAATTTTTTTTCATTAAGTGACAAGATGTTACAATTTTTTTATTTTTTTATGATTTTCTAATTCTTAAATATATTCAAAGAATTTAATTAAAAATAAATATTTTTTAAAAATTTCAAATAAAAATGAATAAAAATATTTTTGGAATGTTTTTAAAATAAATTATATTTGGGATCCTTTTTAAAAAACTAAACAGGTAAAAAAAAAAAATAAAAATTTTCATCCTGTAAAAAAAATTTTAATTTCTAAATGAAAATATGAAAAAATTAAAAAAATAAAATTTAAAAAAATTTTTGGGAATATTTTAAGATTAAATTAAAATAATCTCAAAAAGACAAGTAAAAAAATTTTAATGATGAAAAAAAATAAAAAAAAATTTTTTTGATTTTGTCTAAAATTTCAAAAATTTTGCTTTTATTCAAACAAAAAATAACAATTTTTTTTATATATTATGCTTCTGATTTTTTTTTAAATATGGGATTGACATTTTAGAATTTTTTTAGCAAAAATTTAAAATTTATTGTTTTTTGGAAAAGATTTATTTAAATATGGTTATTTAAAACATAAAATTTAAAAATTAATCCTTTTTTTAGGTAAATTTGTTTTTTCAAATTTCCCTTAATATTTTTTTTTTTTACATTATAAATAAACATTTTTTTTAAACAATTTAAATAAAATATATATTTATTTAGAGAGAATGGAGATCATTTTTTTCTTTCTTTTTTAAATTAAAACCTGGTTAAATGTTTCAGTGAAATAAACTTATTTTTTTTTTTTTAAACTTAGAACTTATACCTTTTTTAAATAAATAAATTTTTTTTTTTATTTAAATTCTTAAGATAATTCATAATCAAATGTTACAGTATTTTTAAAATTTTAAAAAAAGGAAAATAAATATAAAATAAATATAAAAAAAAAATATTAATATAAATTTTTAAAAAAAAAAAAAAATAATTTTATGAATGCAAAGAAGTTAAGTGAAAAATCAAATAAAAAAACAATTAAATATTTTCCCAAAAAATAAATCCTTCAGAATGAACTTTTTTAATTTATAGTCTTTATTTAAAAAATTTTAGCAAAATAATATGAATTCATCAAATTCTAAAAATCTTTTTGATAAATATTCAGCCAGTAGAATCAAAAATCAATCAAAAAATATGTTTATTTTATTTTTTTTTATTTTAAATAACATTTTAAAGAAATTTAAAAAAATATTTTCCCAATCTAATAACATCTGGAATTTTTTTTTTTCAAATGCCTTGTTATTTGAAAAATTTTTAGTAAAATGAAAGATTTTTAAAAATTTAAATTAAATTAATTAAAATGTCTTTTTTAAATTTTTTTTTCAAATGTATTTTATTCAATTATTTTATCTTTGTAAAAAAAACACACAAACACAAAAAATAACTGTATTTCTGTTTTAATTAATAATTTTTTTTTATTTTTCTCCAATCTTCATCTGTTTTTTTTTCATTTACAGTTGAATATAAAAAAAAAAAATTTTCTTAAATTAATTTTATTCACATTTTAAAAAATTTTGTCAATTAAATGTAACTCAAAAAAAAAAAAAAAATTTTGAAAATGCAACGAAATATTTTCCTTGAAGAATATTGATTCAATACAACCTGAAATTAAATTAAAAGGAAACACAATTCAATTGAATACAAAAAATCAAAAATTTTTTTTAAAAAAAAGAAGATTTCATATGTCATAACTTATCTGTCTGCTTGACATTATATCAATGTATATTTTTGTATTTTACAAATTTTAATAACAATTTTGAAAAAAAAAATTATTTTAATAATAGGTGTTTCCAATTTTTAATTATGCTAATAAATTTTGGAAAATCAATAAAAAAAGTTGAGAAAAAAAAAAAAAAAAAAAAAAAAATTTTAAGAACTTTAAATATATAAAAAAAATTTATCATATATGGATGTGAAAGAATTTTTCTAATAAAAAAAAAAAATTTTTTTTTGTTGATGTATCCTTTTCAGAAAAAAAAAGTTTTTCCTTCAATAATTCTTATTTGGTTTAAAAATTTGGTATAAGCCCATTTTAAGAAATAATATAAAATCCATTTTTATTAAATAATCAAACATGTTTTTTTATATTTACCATTTTATAATTGAGATTTCAAAAAAAAATGAACAATTTTTGTAGTTCATTTTTTAATAGTGTATAAATTTTTTACATTCTTGACATACTGGTTGATCATTTTTTGTTTAAAAAAAATTGGGTTCATAATTCTCAAAAAAAATTTTTGAGATAAAAAATTTTATCTTTTTTTTAAAGATCTTCTTGAAAATTGATTTCATTTCCTAGTTTTAAAATAATTGAAATTGTGTATTATCATCCCAAATATTTATTCCTTTTTAAAATTTTTTAAATGACAACTTATTCAAAATAATTAAATTATTTTGATTTTTTTTCTACAGCCATATCTAAAGCTGTCATGGCTTAGGTTTCTTTTTGATGTTACCATCAACTTAAATTATTTTTAAAAAAACATATTTATGAAGTCTTTATCTTTCAACTAAAAAATATTTTGAAAAAAAAAAAATAACAAGTGGACTGTTGATTTTTTAATTTTTCTTCATAGACTAAAAAAATTAAGAAAATTTTTTTTTTGCTCTGTTGATGATGCTATTTTTTAAAACATTTTCTTAAAATTTTAAAAAAAATAAAATCCTTTTGGAAGGCATTTTTTATTGTAATATTTAATTCTCATTGTTTTTTAAATTTTTTGCCCTTTTATTTTTTTTTTTTCAGTAAAAACAACAAACCTAGAATAAAAAATTCTATCCTGAAACTTGAAAAAAATTGAATTTTTTAAATTTTTTAATTTTTTAATAATGTATTTTTTTCTAAAAGGGATCCTCCATGAGATCACTAAAAAAAAACATAACATGATGAAAAAGATGCCAAACTTGATGAAAATAAAATTTTATCATCTAAATGTTTATGTTATTATTAAGAGGAAAGATCAAAGTATTTTGGGGTTTTTTTTACATTTTTTAATCGTTCCTAGCATGTCCAAAATTTTTTATTAAAAATCTTTTTTTTTTTCAGTCAAAAAATTGACAATAAATCATTTTTTTTTTTCCATTTTGTAAAAAAAAAAAAAAAATCTCAGTTTGAAATTCTTTTAAAAATCAATTATTTTTTTTTTAAAACTTATTTTAAGAAAATCAGAAATTATAATGTTTATTTAAAATATTTTGAACCAAGCTTAACTTAGCTTCTGTACCGAAAAGATGTAATTTGAAAATAAAACAAAGCAGGTCATAAACTTTTGCGTCACTTGACAGGTGATGAATGACATATTGACAGATTATATGAGGATAATTTGTCCTACGGAAGGAGAAAAGTGAAATTATTTACATTTAAGTGAACAAATTATTTACCTTGTTATTTTTAAGGAAAACTTTCAGCGTTCTAATTTTTTTTTGTTTTTTGTACTTAGCTTTCACCTTTACGGTGCTTTGTGGAAAATATATTATAAAGAAATTAAAACAAGATTGTTAAGAGTGAGATTAAATTTAATAAGAAAAGTATTTAATTAATTTATAGGTACCTTTCTTATGAAATTTTATCAGAAGTGTACATAAAATACTATAATTTTATGTACATTTATTACATTTTACTGTGTTATTTGTATTTCCATTCATTTTATTATTAATTTTGATATTTCATTTATGGAAAAATGTCATAACTGAGATTAATATAAAAAAAAGATCATATAAATTTCATAAGATGATACTGATACTTGTAGGTACCCTTCTCAGTTGAAATTGAAAAATCAAATTAACTTTTCCACACGTTTTCATTTAAAGTAAAAGGCCTTAACAGCGGAGAACAATGCTTAACTCAAATAACGCAAACTTAATTGTATTCTGGTTGGTCTTCCATACTTTATAATTACAGCCCGATTATAAACACAAAATTACATTTCTTAATTACTGCGGGTCTTCTGATTAGTCAAAATGATACAATTTACAATGCGCTAAAAAAGATCTATCTCATCACTTACGAAAGTGGATGCAGCTTTTAACTAATTTTATAATATTTTAACAACTTAAATGTAAAAATCTATTATAATTAAAAAAATAAAAATAATTGTATTAAAAATTCATTTTTTCATCGAAAAAATTTTTTTGCTTTCAGAAAATATTGTCCATATTCATAAAAACAACTAAAAAGCAAATAAAAAGCATTTGAAATTAAATAATATCTTTGTTTTATTGAGTTTTGTATGTTACAATTCAGAGCTGATTTTCAGGTAGGGGGTGGTCCAATTAAAAAAAAAAAAACATGATTTGCATTCCTCAAAGCCTTGTGCTTTTAACTATTGTAATCACTAAAACCGATTCGATTGAATTTCTAGAGTTTTCATAAAATTAGTTATGGGGGGGGGGTAAATAAAAAAAAAATATTTCTGCCATGACTTTAATTAAAAAAAAATATTTATAATAATTTCGATCATCTGTGAATAGTTCCTGAAAGTTTCATTAACATCCGACAATTATTTTTTATTTTTGCAAGATTTTCCAAATTAATGTGTCATACAAAAAAACGTGCTAAAAATTGTATATGTTATTTTACTAGTTCTGGTGATACAAAGAAAACAAGGTTTTTTTTAATCAAAATTTAGAATGTTCTAAAAAGAAGGATTGTTTTAACAAACATTTAATAAAATTTTTTTACATCAAGATTGGTGTCTTTTTCTTTATAACTTTTTTAGCAATCTTGTGGAGGTATCTATAATGCATTAAAAATATATTAATTGAATTTCAGTTTATAATATCTGATTTTAAAATATTTATATAAATTAATTGTTGATGCAGAACTTTTAATAATACAAATGCTGCTTTCCTATAATGCATTAAAAGAGATTTATATTTAGATTGATGAAATCAAATAGCACTGCTTCATCAATTTATATTTAACAAAATGAAAGATGAACAGAACACCAACTGAAAATAAGATATAACATAGAAAAAGAGTGGGGGAAAATTTGGCAAATTGTGTCAAAAGGAAAAAGTTGGCAATCTTGATGTTTCTTGATGTTGTCTTTCAACTGAATAAGACAGCAAAACTATGATTGGATGCTTGTATACAAAAAATATTTAATAACTAATATGGAGCCTGGATGAAACTCATCATCCCCCCCCAATAACTATGAGTTCTCCACATTTAAGGCATGATCCACGAGCAGCAAAAAATAAAAATTGAACCTGGCTGATGATCCTACATTTTTGAGGGTGAAACTTGAGTTGACTTAGTTTTATTTTTATTCTTCATTTATCTTACATGTTATAGGCTCTACATTCATACTGAACACTTTTAATAGCCAACATTATCATAGTTGGAATTTACCAAGTACAAATGCATTTCGTTTTATGTATGTATGTATCGCTGAGTGGCTAGAATGTTCACTTTCTGACTATGAGACCCAGGTTCAGAGCTTACCATCATTGTTTTGTGGGCATGAAAGTCCAAGATTATCTGGAAAGCTATTAAGTGAGCTTCCCATCTTTTGTTGCTTTTAGCAATTATTCTCTACTTTCATTAGTGCATAGAAGGGTGAAAATTATGTAGCAGTTAATAATGCCTTTACATGTTTTGTTTTTAATGTTATATTTGATCTCTCAGTACTTTACTCAGTTTCTGAAAATCTTTTCCTTTTTCATCTCTGACTTTGTATTTCTGTATTACACTTCCATCATTTATTATGATTCTATCCAGTTTAACTTTTGTACTTAATTTTAATATCCCCAATATGCAACTCACATCTTGGATGATCCATTTTGCTCACCACAATGTATTTTGCATTTTCAATAATTACTAATAAAAAGAACTGCCAAAAAAACATGGAATGGTAAATGAGAAGTTAACTTTTTTATGAGAAGATTTATATAATTTTAACTGCCATTAAACTTTTTTTGTGACTTTTATTGTGTCAAAAGGAAATTTACTAAATGTCTCAAGTCTTTTAACAAATCAACTTCACAAAATGAAAAAAAAAAAAAAAAAAATTGATGTTTTTTTCCTTTAAGGATAATAGATACACACACTAATATAAAAAACAGGAATTCTGATTGAGAAAAAAAATGTTGGTTTCAACTGAAGTTATACTTATCAAATTCAGCTCTCAAAATGGAAAAATGATGTCTAGACAGCTTTATGTAGGCTATCAATGTGAATGAGTTATTGTTCATGGTGAAATCTTCTGTCAATGGAAAAAATTCCTAGATTAAAAAGCTTAAAAACAAAGTTAAAGGATTTTGTCTGCCTCATACCTTTGTTTGCTTTTCCAAACACCACACACACGTTTGTATATATATATATATATATATATATATATATATATATACATACATATATATATATATATATATATATATATATATATATATATATATATATATATATATATATATATATATATATATATGTTATAAACATATATGAAAATATGTATATAGGATAAAACATATCTGTGTGTGTGTATATATATATATATATATATATATATAAAAACCACATGCACACCCCGATTTATACATATAAACATAGATATGAAATTTAATAAAGTCTATTGTTAGCTTTTTTTTTTTTTTTTTGCATATCTGAAGGCTCAGGAGAAAGAATCAATATGCCTACAATGGTTGGTGATTTTTTTTCAAAAAGTTTTTTTTTTTACAAGATAGGAACCAATTGATGTGATTGAATGAACAAACACTCCTGTTTTCAATGACTACAAACACACACATAAACTCTGCAGATAAAAGGAGAAAGAATACGAATATTTTTATATTGCAATGTGTGTCTCTTTATGTTTCAATAGATAAAAAGCAAATCAAAAGTTCCTACAAATCAGGCACATAATTCATGCACATGGAAGCATTGTACGTATGTGTATATGTAACATCACCCATATACAGTGGATTCTGGTTAAATGGATATAGAAATAGACACTTATTAGGACCAAGAGCACATGAAAATAATCAAATCTAATATTTTATCTTTTATCCTTTTATTGCAAATGTGTTTAAAAGGAATTATCACCTCAAGAGACCAAGATTTATGTTCCCAATTTATTCCATGCAAGCAGAATTTACTATAAACAAATAAATACAAACACACACACAATCAGTCGAACTATATATATATATATATATATATATATATATATATATATATATTTGATAGAGTCAATAAGGTCAAATTGGCAGTTGATCTAAAAATGACCTTCAATAAGTTGTCAATTTTGTTATCATTTCACCCCAAAGACAAGTTTGACAATGCCATTAGGACACAAGGTGTTACTAGCAGTGAAAGTGAATGAAAAGATTGAAAACTGTTAAGAAAATTGGTTCTCTGTATTGTGCGTGTTATATAACAACATCAATAATGTTGATTATGATGATTGTAAGCACTTCCGGAACCATGAAGGGTTAAGCCTAATATGAAGTATAAGCTGGAAGATGAAGAAAGAGAGGATGGAAGACATTTTCCTGGCGATAGGAAGTAGAAAAGTGGTCATTTGGATTGTTTCACCCTACAAATTGGAATGATGCACTCAATAGTTTATTTTTTCTCTATTGAGGAATCTGGTATTGCAGTGAAATGAATTGAGAAATAATTTTATCTCTTCCTTGAGAATTTAAGAAAATAAATATTGTTAACAAGGAGAGGATAGATTTGGGTTATATTGTTTACTGATGAAAATGAATTGGGATATTTATGATGAGAACAAATTCTTCTTAAAAAATCAAATAAGATAGAAGTAATGAAAACAAATCAAGCTTTGAGAGTTTGAGGACTTGTTCATGAATCAGTGCCTCTAGAATCCAGGTCAGCTGCCACTAGATCTCATGACTGAAGAACTTTCTTTTTTTAAGCTCCTCCAGAATTTTTGATGAGGCTGTGTTAAATAGAGATTGATGCAGAAAGGGTTAATTGTTGTTTTACCAAGAACTTTTCAACCCATTGAAAATTAACCCAATGAATCTTTTGTTTTAATTGTGTTTTGTGAAGATATTTCTTTCCTATATATATATAGCTTGTGCCATGGCTCAACCCAGGGCTTTGACTACTATGATATTTGATCTTTCACTGCTCTGAGATCAAGAACACAATATGGACAGAATAGGTGTGAATCAAAGTGGCCAGCAACCAATAATCAGCTTGAACCAGTGCATGGTTAGTCCTGTGGTTAAAACTTCATCCTCAGACCCTGTGGACCAGGCCACTAATTGTGGTTACACCATCAGGTGTGGGTGGACTGAAAACAGGTTATACCAATAGAAAAAGTAAGTTCCATTCAGACAGCTTCTTCCCAAGAACTGCTGCTTTGTGGAACTGACTCCTCAAGCTTGGGGGGTAACTTACATAATACTAGGAACATATTTCAGTACTTTTTACATTTTTTGTTCATTTGTAATGTAAGTTTTTGTCTGTAATGTCTGTAACATTTTCATGTACTAAAATTATGTTCCTTGCACTCATAATGTCAAATGGCAGTGTTTTTGCTATGATAAAGGTGAACTATTCCAAGATTTTTATTGGATTGTGCTTAAAAGGACAGACTCTATGGAAGAGCAGAGTATAATAATAATTTTTTTAAGGAAAAAAATAATCTTTAAATAATAGTTAAAACTTAAAATCTGCTGTAAAATTTTAATATTTGATAGCATGGGTAAATTAGTATACCAAATACACATTCATCCATTCATCTCTCTCTCATATATATATATAAATATATATATATATATATATATATATGAGAGATAGATAGATAGATAGAATTAATCCAAATATAAAGTTTGCCACTTAGCTGGTTGCTGTTACCTTAAGTATCCTGACTCTAGAGTTATGTAGATGGATCTCTAGCAACAATCACCTCATCCATTTGTCAGGAAATATATATATATAGAAAGAGAGAGAGAGTAGGGGAAGGAAGGTTTATTTGTTTAGCAAGTTTTCATTTAAGTAGTTTTGGCTAAAAGATCAATGAAATTTCTTTGTTTAAAATTTCATTTAATTAATTTTTTTATGGTTCAAAACATTTTTTTTTTTTCCAGGAAAATTTGAACATAAATTATCCAATATATTCTGTGTGATTTTTTATTTCACAAGCCATTATCAGAGATAATTTGGGCTTGGTAGGATTGTGTCTTCAGGTAGTCATTGTTTATTTGGTATTTTTTTCCCGCTTCATTATTACACATTGGTGAGTGTAAGGTTGAGTTTTTTTCAAGTATCATGTCCTCATGAATCAGTTATTCAAATTGAACGAAGTGGACGGTAAAAGCGTTGAAGATAAATCAAAAATCCCCAATGTTCCAGGTATAATAACCTGTATAAGAGATAATCAAGCATATTTAAAAGTCTGGGATCATTTAGACGAAGCTAAGGAGGCATTTTCGAATATTCGAATGGCGGAGATAGGGTCTCCATATGAAAAAATCCAAACAATATTGTGCTGAGGGTCCCTGTTTTGATCCATCCCTCACTATTGAGGTGTCTAAACTGACATATCCCATCTACGTTTTTTACTCCCTCCTGGAAGGACGGATGACGTCAGAGTTGGGTGTAAGGGAGCCTGGGACAATCCGTCGGGGTCCTCACAAATGCAGATTTCTGCCCTGTATGTGAATAGGTGAATCTGTATTTTTCTATCGTTTCAGGCAAAAGAAGTTAGACAACTCTGAATGTGAAGGGCTTGGGATCAGAGTAAGGCAGCCCGCCTGATCCGGGATCTCTTGTCCTTTTGCGTGGATGTCGCCAACATCGAAGAGACCTACTTTTGTTTGCAGTTCCGATGCGTGTGCTGTCTAACGACTTTGTCGTCTATTCAGCATATGGTGACCGGTATGCCAGAGGAGTTTCTTTTGCTGGTGAAGCGGACTTTGATGCAAGGGTGGACCTTGTGCATACCGATGCCGAGGGTCGGATGATCGCCGATATTACCGTGAAAAGTGGTTCGTTCCGAGTCGTTGCGGTTTAAAGCCCAACGATCAGGAGGGAGGGTCCGTTTTTTAGCAGTTGGGCCCCTTCCTGGTCAGTTAAACGCGCTTAGTTACCGGAGGGAGACTGAATGGCATCCCGGACCTAAGTTAGATCGTCGGGGTGGGGTGCTAGCGGGAGAGGGGGGCGATCGTAGCGGTTGATGGATCAACGTTTTGGCCTCGTTTATAGATACCGGGTCGATCACCCGGGTGAAAAAATGGACGTGGGCCTTAGCTTTCGCCGACAAGGTAGTTAGCTACCTGACAGAATGTTAGAAGGGCCGATTCAGATCTGCATTGTCCCACGTCCATTGGGTATATTATACGACCAGTCGCCTGGATTGATGGTTTGCCCCTATGAATTGGTACTTGAGGCTGTCGCACACCTTTTGTTCCGATTTGACTGTGGTATTCAACAACTGGTTCCAGCGAATCCTCCCCTGACCGGTTCTCCAGGGGTGTGATCCGCTGTTGAAAAGGCAAGGGGTGTTGGCAGGAAACTAGAGGACTACAGGCCCCATAACTCTGCTAAACACAGAGTTAAAGATTATGGCCAAGATCCTGCAGGAGCATTTGCAGACAGTTGCCGAGTCTCTGTTGGGTCCTGAGCAGACTTGTTCTGTGAGAGGCTGAACAATTCAGAGCAACCTGCATCTGATCCGCATGATCATAGAGGTGTAAAAGATGACGATGAGGCCACGCTGATCAATTTGGATCAGTCCAAGGCATTTGATAGGGGTTGACAATCGCTACCTTGCTGCTGTCCTGCAGGCCGCGGATTCGCACCCGGCTTCTGCCGCTGGATTAGTCTCATGTATCGCTGCCCCAATGTTGTGGTACAGGTGAACAGGAAGCTGTCGAGCGTTTTTGCGCTGTCTGTCTCAGTCGGTCCATCAGGGTTGCCCGCTGTCCTTCTTTTATGCTTTGGCGTTGGAGCCTCTCCTTCCACCGGCTGAGGGACAGGGCGCAGTCCGGCCCTATCTTGGAATCGCCATTCCTGGAGGAGTTCGAGCCAGGGTTTCTGCATACGCCGATGACGTATCTTTTTGTGTCCCCCCACAGCGACATTAGGGCGGTACTGAAGGCGCTTGATCGGTATAAAAGGTGACAGGGCCAAAGATTAACCGCGACAAGTTGTTCCGGCTTGCGGTTAGGTGCCTGGAGGGGGTCAATCTTCCGGGGCCCTTCCGGTTAGACAGACAGTCCTGTCCGCATTCTTGGAGTGTTAGTTTGGACCCGACCTCAGCTGGAGAAAATTGGTCTGAAGTACGAGCAAAGGTCGATGCGGCCGGTCAGATTTGGCGCTGACGGAGGTTGTCTCTGAAAGGCAGGGTGGAGGTGTGTGTGCTACATACATTTTCCTCTTGTCCTTTATTGATTGTCCATACTTCCTCTGTGACGACCACAGGAAGCCGCTCAAGCACTTGCTATCCTCCATTTTATGGAGGGACACTAGAATCAGGTCGACAGATGAGCCTGTGCACAACGTCCGTGTCATGGGGCTGGGAATGCCACACTTGGCAGTACAAACTTGCCTCGAGGTTGGCTTTCCCTACCATGCATTGACATGGAGGAGATTTGATTATGGTGGTGATTGTTGAGGACGCATTCTCTCCTTACTATCAATCCCCCCATCTTGTGGGTTGAGCGCCTCGTAAACCCCCGGATCAATCGGATTTCCTTCGCGGAGTGTCGGGTAGCCATGTTGGCCGTTCCTTGATCCAGTGACCTTTCAGCCTAGGAAGGTCTTCTATCATTTTTCTAGTGGAGGGGCATGAATGATTCCCCTACATGAGCAGCTCGGCTTGTTTTAGGGAGTTTCGCTCTTTCTGGCCTTGGATGCCAGCAACGGATTATCTCAGTAACTCTGAGTTTTCACTTACCTGGCAAATTGGCTTGGAATCAGCTACCTCTCAATGACAAGATCTTCATATGGGGCTTGACAGATTTGCCAGACTCTGAATGGTGTGGCCTTGGTCTGGAAGAAACGGCTTCGCATGCCTTCTACTATTGTCCCCGGGTCCGCCCCTTATGGGACTATGTTGGTGGTGGCTGGATCATCTCGCTCCCAAAAAACTTGTGCCCATTGATCGCGCATATGCATGTGATAATGTATCGCCCCCGTATTCTGGGGGTGAAACAGATGGTGTTTCTTCACGCTTCCTGGCCACAGCTCGAATGGTGATTTGGACAACGTGACAGGAGGAAGTCTTGCGAAGGTAATCGTCTTTTCTCATCAGGATCTGATCCGATTCTTTGAGCATCAGCTCAAGATGAAGATTAGAACTGATAGAAAACACTTGCATTTGACAGTTTTTCAGCAAAAGGTGGGTGACTGAGGCAAGCTTGGTTTGTTTAAACTGGGCCCCAATCCTTGATTTTCTCTTTTAGGTCAATCTACATTACATCGGGGTAGATTCCTGTGGAGCCCTCCCTTGGTTAGGTTAGACAAGCCTTAGTTACTTAGTGAATGTGAGTAAAGTGTTGTTCCTGACCTGTTCCTGGCTGCCTCTTTGGTTATGATTCAAGTCAAGATTCCCCCCTCCCCCTGTTTGTTTTGGTCCACCCTTTTGCATCTCGACTGGGTCAGCTTTTATATTTTCCATGCTTGTATTATTTTTTATCCTTTTCTCACACCCGTAGCGAGAGAGCTTCTTGATTTTTTGTCCCATGGGCACAATACAATGGCCTCTCCTTTTTGAGGGTTGGACAGGCCCTACTAACATCAGTTATGTTTAATTTGATTTTGTGTTAATATTTCAGTTTGTTACTGGGTTCATCAACCCTCTCCTCTCATTTTTTCATCACAGATTTTATATATATTTTAATATCATTAAATTTTTTATGGCATGGGGCGCATTTGTAGGTCCCTTAGAGAGATGTGTATTATGGTGCATGGAGGATTGATTGGTGATGGACGAGTTCTTGTGGTGAATGGGTAAATTGTAATGAGTGAATGGGTCATGAATCGAATTAGCTAGGTATAAGATCGTTAGTGTGGACCAGCCTTAACCCCACCCCTTTTTTCGGTCTTTGTGCCACAATTATGTAATTTTACATAATAAATATCTAAAAGAAACTAATAAATTAAATGTCATATGTTTGCTAGCATAATGAATATGTTCTAAATTGAAATTTGGTTTTAATGAAGAAAAATATCATTCTAAGCCAACAATCTTTTATACTTACCCGTATGCTGTGTTTTAAATTCTAACATACTAAAAACAAGGAATAAATTTAAAACTAACAAAGTTAGCATGAAAATTTATTAATACATTCTTGTATTAATAAAATTTATTTCAAAGCTACTCATCCCTGAGGATTTTGTATACATAATTGCTACTTTAAAGAAATCAAGTTTATAATAATAAATCTTGAACTGGGAATATTCCACTGAAAGTGATGCATCAGGTTTTCAAGCATTAAATTTCTGAGTATTGATTTTGTATTTTGTCTCCCAATGCATTGTTGAACATCTATACAGACAAAGCTAAAACTAAACAAATGGGTGTCATTGTTTGCCTCTAGTTCATTTTCATATATCTGCAAGTGTACAAGAGAAGTATAACAGAAAATAAAAATATTCTAAATATAACTTCTATATTTTCTTTGGATAAATGATACATGTGTATACGACAGTCATGAACAGGTGTAGAGGTTTATCACTCATTTCTCTTATAATTGAGTTTCCTGTTCTTTCTAAAGTCTACTTCAACTCTATGCTTCTAAAGTCCCCATCTAAATTGTGAAATGTTATTTACCAGTTATGTTTTATTTTTATTTATTTATTTATTTTCCTTCAATGAAAAAAATAGGTTCATTTATCATCAGTTCACACTCCTCTTCAGTCTTTTGAACATGAATAGAGGTTTATCACTTGTTTCGTTTAGGATTGAATTTCAGTTTCTTGTAAAGTTTTCTCATTCTCTTTCACTTCAAGTAGCCTCTTGTGTTTTAGTAACATTGTTTACTTTTACTTAGAATGAACTGGTTAAAAAAAAAAAAAAGAGTCATATAATATTGCATTTCTTGGATGATATATTTATATAATTCAGTAATTATCAACCACATTGAATGTTTGGACTATTTCAATGCTTTTGTAACAACTTTTATATTTTTCATTACATATTTTTCTTTGTCAATTATGAAGCCAGTTTAAAAACAATTTATCAGTTATACAGAATTAAAATAATTTTAATATTATAGCAAAGGTAAAATGTTTTTTTGTTATATAGATATGTTTTTTCAAAGTAACTAATATAAATATGATGTCTGATCAAAAAGTATCGAGACTGGTGATATAAAAAAGAAAATACATTTGTTTACAGGTGTGTGTGCTATCTCTCATTGCAGTTCAAAGGTCACTTCAACATGGAATTAGTTTTTTTTTATATGAGTTCTGATAAAAAGTATCAAGATTGGTGCTATAAAAGAAAACCAACACATCAATTCAGCATTTAATCATTTTTTGTGTTGTCCTTTTCTGAAGCTGCACACTTTATCAAGTGATGTTTCCATTGATGGAAACATTCCTGAAAGTCCTTTTTTAGTTAGTGGCAGCTGCCTTGTTGAATTCTCTTGGATTTCCTTGAGGTCTTGAAATCTTTTCAAGTGGGATTTGATTTTGGAAAAAGGAAAAAAGTTACAAGGGTTGAGATCTAGGAATATGGTGGTTGTTGAACCTGAGAATATTGTGCTTAACCAAAGACTTCTGCACAAACGATGCTGAATAGGTATAGTAGGAGTTGTCACTCACTGGATGTATGCAATTATGTCCTTTTTCAATAAACCATCCCACAAATACCACAACCAGTAAAACACAATACTCCTTGTTTGCAGTCTGACTAGGTGGAGCATACTCATGATGAACAAATGTCCTTATTGTTAAAAAACTGTCAGCAGTGTCTTCACATTGCTTCAACTCATTCATATTTTTTCAGTTTCAGAGAGGTTGAGGTCTTCCACTACAAAGTCTGAGCCTTGGTTTAAGAATTTGACTATTCATTATTAGGTTCTTTTATGATAACTCAGTAACAACTTCAGTTCATATTTAGATAATAACAATATACATTTGCTGAAATAATCATTTCTATTGATAATTACAAAATAAAAATGTTTAAAGGTCTCAACTGAAGTCATTTCATTTTTACTAAATGAATCTAACAAAGCTGATTAAAGACTTATTTGGTTTTTCACATTTTGGAAGAAATCATTAAAGATTTAGAAAAGGTATCATACAAGATA